>BLSH010502738.1:2475-19622 GCA_018402905.1 Glandirana rugosa
CTAAAATCTTGTTATTAGACAGGGAATGTCGTTGTCGCTATTGGACTGGGATATCGTCATCCGCTACTAAAATCTTGTTATTAGACAGGGCATGTCGTTGTCGTCCTTGGACTGGGATATCTTCATCCGCTACTAAAGTCTTGTTATTAGACAGGGAATGTCGTTGTCGTCCTTGGACTGGGATATCCTCATCCGCTACTAAAATCTTGTTATTATACAGGGAATGTCGTTGTCGTCCTCGGACTGGGATATTGCTGTAAGGGACAGATTATTGTTCTAAAATCATCGCCTACTCCTATAGGGCCAGGTTCCTGCTGTAAGGGACAGATTATTGTTCTAAAATCATTGCCTACTCCTATAGGATCAGGTTCCTGCTGTTGCTGTAAGGGACAGATTATTGTTCTAAAATCATCGCCTACTGCTATAGGGTCAGGTTCCCGCTGTTGCTGTAAGGGACAGATTATTGCTCTAAAATCATTGCCTACTCCTATAGGGTCAGGTTCCTGCTGTTGCTGTAGGGGACAGATTATTGTTCTATAATCATCTCCTAGTTTTAAAGGGAGAGGTTCCTGCTGGTCCTGTAAGGAACAGATTATTGTTCTAAAATCATCGCCTACCCCGATAGGGTCAGGTTCCTGCTGTTGATGTAAGGGACAGATTATTGTTCTATAATCATCTCCTAGTTCTAAAGGGAGAGGTTCCTACTGGTCCTGTAAGGGACAGATTATTGTTCTAAAATCATCGCCTACTCCTATAGGGTCAGGTTCCTGCTGTTGCTGTAAGGGACAGATTATTGTTCTAAAATCATCTCCTAGTTCTAAAGGGAGAGGTTCCTGTTGGTCCTGTGAGGGACAGATTATTGTTCTAAAATCATTGCCTACTCCTATAGGGTCAGGTTCCTGCTGTTGCTGTAAGGGACAGATTATTGTTCTAAAATCATCTCCTAGTTCTATAGGGACAGATTATTGTTATTTCCCTATCCCCATTTATTTGTAGGGCACTTGTCCTACTCTTACCCCCACTTTTCTTCCTTTTGCAGCCCTCTAGCACTTTCTAGGACTTTTTTACAGCCATTTTTGTGCCCAAAAGTTCGGGTCCCCATTGATTTCAATGGGGTTCGTGGTCCGGGGTCAAGTTCGGACCGAACCCAAACTTTTCCACGAGAACCCGAACATCCAGGTGTCCGCTCAACTCTAGTGGTATTTAATCACTAGGGTTTTTTTTATTTTTTGTGCTATAAATAAAAAAATATTGAAAATTTTGTGAAAAAATGCCTTTTTCTTTGTTTCTGTCATGAAATTTTGCAAATTAGTAATTTTTCTTTGTAAATTTTGGCCAAAATTTATACTGCTACCTATCTTTGGTAAAAATAACCCAAATAAGTGTATATTATTTGGTCCTTGTGTAAGTTAAAGAGTCTACAAGCTATGGTGCCAATCATTGAAAATTGATCACACCTGATATATAGAGTTGAGCGAACCCGAACTGCAAAGTTCGGGTTCGTACCGGACTTTAGGGTGTCCGTGACCCGAACCCGGACATTTGAGAAAAAGCCTGGGTTCGGGGTTCAGGTATTTTTTCGCGCCTTTTGAATAGCTGCAGGGCAGCCAATCAACAAGCTTTTCACGTGTTTGCCTTTAGAAGCCATCACAGCCATGCCTACTAATGGCATGGCTGTGATTGGCCTGTGCATCATGTGACCCAGCCTCGATATGAGCTGTAGTCAAGTAGAGCTGCATGTCACATGATCTCAGACTAGTGTAGGGAGAGGATGCTGCTGCCGCCGCTGTGAGGGACAGGTTACCGTTATAAAATCATCTCATACTGGTATAGGGAGAGGTTCCTGCCGCTGATGTGAGGGATAGATTAGCGTTATAAAATCATCTCATACTAGTATAGGGAGAGGTTCCTGCCGCTGGTGTGAGGGATAGATTAGCGTTATAAAATCATCTCATACTAGGGAGAGATTCCTGCCGCTGGTGTGAGGGATAGATTACCGGTATAAAATCATCTCATACTAGTATAGGGAGAGGTTCCTGCTGCTGGTGTGAGGGACAGATTAGCGTTATAAAATCATCTCATCCTGGTATAGGGAGAGGTTCCTGCTGCTGGTGTGAGGGACAGATTACCGTTATAAAATCATCTTATACTGGTATAGGGAGAGGTTCCTGCTGCTGGTGTGAGGGACAAGATTACCGTTATAAAATCATCTCATACTAGTATAGGGAGAGGTTCCTGCCGCTGGTGTGAGGGACAGATTAGCGTTATAAAATCATCTCATACTGGTATAGGGAGAGGTTCCTGCTGCTGGTGTGAGGGACAGATTATGGTTATAAAATCATCTCATACTGGTGTAGGGAGAGGTTCCTGCTGCTGGTGTGAGGGACAGATTACCGATATAAAATCATCTCATACTAGTATAGGGAGAGGTTCCTGCTGCTGATGTGAGGGATAGATTAGCGTTATAAAATCATCTCATACTGATATAGGGAGAGGTTCCTGCCGCTGGTGTGAGGGATAGATTACCGCTATAAAATAATGTCATACTAGTATTGGGAGAGGTTCCTGCCGCTGGTGTGAGGGATAGATTAGCGTTATAAAATCATCTCATACTGGTGTAGGGAGAGGTTCCTGCTGCTGCTATGAGGGACAGATTAGTGTTATAAAATCATCTCATACTGGTGTAGGGAGAGGTTCCTGCTGCTGGTGTGAGGGACAGATTACCGTTATAAAATCATCTCATCCTGGTATAGGGAGAGGTTCCTGCTGCTGGTGTGAGGGACAGATTACCGTTATAAAATCATCTTATACTGGTATAGGGAGAGGTTCCTGCTGCTGGTGTGAGGGACAGATTACCGTTATAAAATCATCTCATACTGGTGTAGGGAGAGGTTCCTGCTGCTGGTGTGAGGGACAGATTAGCGTTATAAAATCATCTCATACTGGTGTAGGGAGAGGTTCCTGCTGCTGCTGTGAGGGACAGATTAGCATTATAAAATCATCTCATACTAGTATAGGGAGAGGTTCCTGCTGCTGGTGTGAGGGACAGTTTAGTGTTATGAAATCATCTGATACTAGTTTAGGGAGAGGTTCCTGCTGCTGGCCTGAGGGACAGATTAGTGTTATAAAAAATAATATAAATTTGTGCTAAATAGTACATTTTTGTCCAGAATGAGGAGAGCGTCAAATAAGGGACGTGGTCGTGGTGCTGCTGGTTTTGGTGGTGTTGGTGAAGCTCCTGTTGCAAGGAGAGGACATGGTCAATTTGTGCCAGCTACACGCACAAGTGAAACACCTTCCTCAGGCGCGAGTAGCCGACAGAACCTTCAGCGTTATATGGTAGGTCCGAATGCCACTCAATGAATGGTGAGGCCAGAACAAGTACAGGTGATAGTAGATTGGGTGGCAGACAATGCCTCCAGTTCCCTCACATTGTCTCCCACCCAGTCCCTTGCTGAAAGCTCAGTGTTGGCACCTGAACCCCATGGCCATCACCTCAGCCCCTTGTAAATCAGCCAAGCAGTCTGAGCCCCAAGTCATGCAGCAGTCTCTTATGCTTTTTGATGACTCTGCTGGTGTGCATTCCTGGAGCCATCCACATCGTCCTGCCCCAGAAGTGGAAGACATTGAGTGCACCGATGCTCAACCACTTCTGTTTCAGGATGAGGACATGGAAACACCACCGCAGCACGTCTCTGATAATGACGAAACTGCTGCGGCTTTCTACAGTGTGCAGACTGACAAGGAGGGCAGTGGTGAAGAGTGCGTGGAAGATGATGTGGAGGATGATGAGGTCCTAGACCCCACATGGAATGAAGGTGTGCAGTTTGAAGGAAGAGGTGGTGGTCGCACAGAGGCACCAGCACAGCAAAAGAGGAGGCAGGTTGCAAAAGCGGAGTGACCATCCCCTAGACAGTACGCCTGCTACTACTCACCGCACCCAGGGACTTAGCACACCAAAGGTAGCTCAAAGGAGTTCCTTGGCGTGGCAGTTCTTCAGACAATGTGCTGACGACAAGACACAAGTGGTTTGCACGCTGTGCAATCAGAGCCTGAAGCGAGGCATACATTGTCTAAACCTGAGCACAACCTGCATGACGGGCATCTACATGCAAAGCACGAGCTGCTGTGGAATAAGCACCTCATAATCCAAGAAAGGTCTCGGGCTCCTCCTGCTTCCTCTTCTGCTGCTGCCTTGGGCTCTTCCCCCACCTCTACAGTGCCAGTGTCACCTGCCACCCAGCAAACAGACGATGTGACAGCAACGCCACCATGTCTGCCACCCTCCCCAAGTATTTCCACACCATGGCCCCATGGAAGCTTACAGCTGTCCATCTCCCAAACACTGTAGAGAAAGAGGAAGTACCCCCCTACCCACTCACGATCCCTGGCCCTGAATGCCAGCATTTCAAAATTCCTGGCCTTTGAAATGCTGTCATTCTGTCTGGTGGACAATTTTAAAAACCTGATGGCGGTGGCTGTCCCACAGTACGTGGTTCCCAGCCGCCACTACTTTTCCAGGCAAGCCATCCCTTCCCTGCACACACAAGTCGGCGACAAGATCAAGTGTGCACTGCGCAATGCCATTTGTGGCAAGGTCCATATAACCACTGATACGTGGACCAGTAAGCACGGGCAGGGATGCTATATTTCGCTAACTGCACACTGGGCAAATGTAGTGGCGGGTGGGCCTGAGGCGGATAGCAGTTTGGCGCATGTCCTTCTGCCACCGAGGATTGCAGGGCATTTCTCTTTGCCTCTTGTTGCCTCCTCCTCCTACTCCGCTTCCTCCTCTTCTACCACCTCCTCATCTGGTCAGCGTAACACCTTCACCACCAACTTCAGCACATCCAGGGCAAAAAACAACAGCAGGCTGTTTTAAAACTGATATGTTTGGGGGATAAACCCCACACTGTGCAGGAGCTGTGGATGGGCATTGAACAACAGACCGATGAGTGGTTGTTGCCACTGAGCCTCAAGCCTGGCCTGGTGGTGTGCGATAATGGGCGAAATCTCGTAGCAGCTCTGGTCCTAGCCGGTTTGACGCACATCCCTTGCCTGGCGCATGTGCTGAATTTTGTGGTGCATAAATTTCTAAAAAACTACCCGGATATGTCAGAGCTGCTGCAGAAAGTGCGGGCCTTCTGTGCGCGCTTTCGGCGTTCTCACCCTGCTGCTGCTCGCCTGTCTGCGCTGCAGCGGAACTTCGGCCTTCCCGCTCACCGCCTCCTATGCTACGTGCCCACAAGGTGGAACTCCACCTTGCACATGCTGGGGAGACTGTGCGAGCAGCAGCAGGCAATAGTGGAGTTTCAGCTGCAGCACGCACGGGATGAACAGCACCACTTCACCACCAACGAGTGGGCCTCCATGCGAGACCTGTGTACCATATTGCGGTGTTTCGAGTACTCCACCAACATGGCCAGTGCAGATGACGCTGTTCTCAGCATTACTATCCCACTTCTATGTCTCCTTGAAAAAACACTTCGGGCGATGATGGAAGAGGATGTGGCACAGGAGGTGGAGGAAGAGGGGTCATTTCCATGGTTATCAGGCCAGTCATGGCTCGGAGGGTGGGTTCCTGCACCAGCATAGGCCAGGTAAAAAAATTTCAAGCCAGGGCACAGTACTGGAGGATGAGGATGATGATGAGGAGGAGGAACCGTGTTCACAGCAGGATGGCACCCAACGCAGCTCGTGGGCATCACTGGAGCATGGCTGGGGGGATACGGAGGACACAGATGATACACCTCCCACAGAGGACAGCTTGTCTTTGCCTCTGGGCAGCCTGACACACATGAGCGACTACATGCTGCAGTGTGCGCAATGACAGCCGAGTTGCCCACATTGTAACTTGTGCTGATTACTGGGTGGCCACCCTGCTGGATCCCCGTTACAAGGACAACGTGCCATCCTTAATTCCCTCACTGGAGCGTGATTGGAAGATGCATGACTACAAGCGTACGCTGGTAGACGCGCTGCTGAGGGCATTCCCAAATGACACCTGGGGCTCAGTGGAAGCACAAAGCGAAGGCAGAGGAGGAGGAAGAGGTCGCCAACGCAGCTGTGGCACCGCCAGCACCTCAGAAGGCAGGGTTAGCATGGCCGAAATGTGGAAAAGCTTTGCCAGCAGCACGCCACAACAAACAGCACCACCAGCTGATAGGCAATATCTTAGCAGGAGGCAGCATTTCAGCAACATGGTGGAACAGTATGTGTGCAGACGCCTACACGTACTGACTGATAGGTCTGCCCCATTCAACTTTAGGGTCTCCAAATTGGGCACATGGCCTGAGCTTGCCCTTTGTGCCTTGGAGTTGCTGGCCTGCCCCGCAGCCAGTGTATTGTCTGAACGTGTGTTTAGCACGGCAGGGGGCGTTATCACAGACAATCGCAGCCGCCTGTCCGCAGCCAACGTGGACAAGCTAACCTTTATTAAAATTAACCAGGCATGAATCCCACAAGACTTGACTGTATCTTGTGCAGAATAGCCATTTATACCGGCCTCACACAGCCATTGGTATACTTAAGTGAACGTATCCTTTTTTTTTTTAATATGTCTCAATATTTTGGGGGCTACCCTAATTAGAGAAAAAAAAACCCAAACAAAAACCAGTGTTGGCTACCTCCTCCTCCACCGCCACTTCCAGCACCTACACTGCCACGGACACCTCCTCAACCCCCTACTCCACATCCACCTCCTTCTCCATTTTTTTTTTTGTGATTTTATTTAAGTTATTTCCCTATCCACATTTGTCTACAGGGCACTTGTCCTACTCTTACACCCATTTTGCTTCCTTTTGCAGCCCTCTAGCCCTTTCCAGGACTTTTTAGAGCCATTTTCATGCCCAAAAGTTCGGGTCACCATTGACTTCAATAGGGCCAAACTCGAACTTTTTCGCAAAGTTTGGCCGACCCGCCGAACCCGAACATCCAGGTGTCCGCTCAACTCTGCTGATATACTGACGGCCTATCTCATTTCTTGAGACCCTAACAAGCCAGGAAAGTATATATACCCCCCAAATTACCCCTTTTTGGAAAGTAGACATTCCAAGGTAAGTAAGAGGCATGGTGAATTTTTTGAAGTTGTAATTTTTTCCCACAATTCTTTGCAAAATGAAGAATTTTTTTTTCTTTTCTTTTTCTCCCCACAAAATTGTAATTGTAACAGGTTATTTCTCACACACAGCATATGCATACCACAAATTACACCCCAAAACACATTCTACTACTCCTCCTGAGTATGGCAATATCACATGTCTGAGACTTTTTCACAGCCTAGCCACATGCAGAGGCTCAACATGCAGGGAGCACCGTCAGGTATTCTAGGGACATAAATTACACATCTAATGTCATGATGACCTATCACATTTTTGAAGGCCCTGGAGCACCAGGACAATGGAATTGCCCACAGAATGACCCCATTCTGGAAAGCAAACACACCAACGAATAATCTATGAGGAATAATGAGTCTTTTGATCTGTTCATTTTTTTCCAGTAGTTTTTGGAAAATGTGGGGAAAAAATGAAAACGAATTTTTTTTACAGAAAGTTGTTCATTTATAAGATATTTCCAACACATAGCATGTACATAGCAAAAATGACTCCCCAAAATACATTCTGCTATTCCTCCTGAGTATGGCAATACCACATGTGTGAGAATTTTAAACAGGCTGGCCACATACAGAGGCCCAACATTGAAGTAGCACCGTCAGGCATTCTACAAGCATAAATTACACATCTCACTTCTCAACCCCCTATTACACTTTTGAAGGTGCTGGAGCACCAGGGCAATGGAATTGCCCACAAAATGACCCCATTTTGGAAAGCAAACACCCCAACTAATAATCTATGAGCCATAATGAGTCTTTTGAACATGTCATTTTTTTCCAGTAGTTTTTGGAAAATGTGGGGGAAAATGAAAACGCTTTTATTTTTCCACAAAGTTGTCCATTTATATGATATTTCCAACACATAGCAAAAATGACTGATGGGTGCCGCATGTCTGGCGGCGGTCACTGATGGGTGACCGGTGTCTGGTGGTAATCACTAATGCATGACGGATGACTGGTGGTGGTCACAGATGCATGATGGGTGACAGGTCACTGGCGGTGGTCACTGATGGGTGACGGGTGACTGGCGGTGGTCACTGATGGGTGAAGGGTGACTGGCGGTGGTCACTGATGGGTGACGAGTGACTGGCGGTGGTCACTGATGGGTGACAGGTGTCTGGTGGTGGTCACTGATGGGTGACTGGTCACGGTCACTGATGGGTGATGGGTGACTGGCAGTGGTCACTGATGGGTGATGAGTGACAGGCATGGGTGACTGGCAGTGGTCACTGATGGGTGACAGGCCATGGTCAGTGATAGGTGACAGGCCACAGTCAGTGTTGGGTGACAAGCCACAGTCACTGACATGTGGCGGTTGACACGCCACGGTAACTGATGGGTGACACACCACGGTCACTGATGGGTGTCGGGTGACAGGCCACGGTCACTGACGGGTGACAGGTGACATGCCACGGTCAGTGATGGGTGACTGGCCACGGTCAGTGATGGGTGACGGGTGGCAGGCCACGGTCAGTGATGGGTGACGGGTGACAGGCCACGGTCAGTGATGGGTGATGGGTGACAGGCCACGGTCAGTGATGGGTAATGGGTGACATGCCTTGGTCACTGATGTGTGACAGGTGACACCCCACAGTCAGTGATGGATGGCAGGCCATGGTCAGTGATGGATGACAGGCCATGGTTAGTGATGGGTGACACGCCACGGTCACTGATGGGTGACACGCCACGGTCACTGATGGGTGACATGCCATGGTCACTGATGGGTGACGGGTGACAGGCCACAGTCAGTGATGGGTGACAGGCCACGGTCACTGACGGGTGACACGCCACGGTCAGTGATGGGTGGCACACCACGGTCAGTGATGGGTGACAGGCCACGGTCAGTGATGGGTGACAGGCCAAGGTCAGTGATGGGTGACCGGTGACAGGCCACGGTTAGTGATGGGTGACATGCCACGGTCGCTGACGGGTGATACGCCACGGTCACTGATGGGTGACATGCCACGGTCACTGATGCGTGACGGGTGACAGGCCACAGTCAGTTATGTATGATGGGTGACAGGCCACGGTCACTGACGGGTGACACGCCACGGTCAGTGATGGGTGACACGCCACGGTCAGTGGTGGGTGACACACCACGGTCAGTGATGGGTGACACACCACGGTCAGTGATGGGTGACAGGCCACGGTCAGTGATGGGTGACCAGTGACAGGCCATGGTCAGTGATGGGTGACATGCCACGGTCACTGACGGGTGATGGGTGACAGGTGCACTTTATGGCAGTCTGATGACAGGTACACTTTATGGGGGCAAATGTGGTGATTGTTGGGTGACAGGTGCATGGGGGGCAGGGGGGATGTGACAAGTGTGTGTTTTTTCTTGACAGATCAGTAACTCACTGATCCTAGCTCTTCTCTCCTCACACTGGAAACTGTGTGACTGTGTGAGGAGAGAAGAGCTGGGAACAGTGAGTTACCGCTCTGTTTACATTACATGTGATCGGCTGTGAAGTAGATCACAGCCGATCACAAGGTAACAGCCACCGTTCGGCATCTGATACCAGTGTCGGTGACAGGCAGTGTTCCCTGGGAACACGCCGCCACCGACGCACAGCGCGCTCCCGATCACGCGCATGCGCCATGCGAATGGGGGAAAGTGCCATTTGTGATCAGTCGTGACTTTTTCACGGCCGATCACATGGTGAATAGCCATGACCAATGGCTGTTCACCCCCGTCGGTGATGTGGTGTGTCCTGGGGACACGCTGCCACGACAGAGCCGGGATGCGTGTGCTCGATTGCGCGCAATCCCGGCTTAAAGGGGCGACGTCACATGACGTCCGCCCAGAACGAGAGCCGCACCGCTCCACCGTCATTTGACGGTGGGCAGTAGGCAAGTGGTTAAATATTAAAACTAACTAAAAATGGTGAATGACACACACAAAAAAATGAAAACACTTAGGTTGGAACAGCCCTGCTCATAGGAGCTTACAATCTAAAATAGTTATAAACCTTACAGTGGACACCAACACACATCACATTTTCAACAGCAAAATTGAGAAAACTTAGTCATTATAACAAAGCTTCACAACTTAATATTAAAAAGGCACATATTCTAACACCCAAAGCCACACCACATTCTACGCACATACATTGGTTAGTCTGTTCAGTTATAAACTGCATTTCCAAGTACATAATTAAGCAATGAGATCAAACAATCAGCAGATACTCCCAAACTAGGAATGCATGGTAAGGCATAAACAATACACACTACAATTGACAGAATCACCACAGAAACCCACTTTTGATGGTCAAAATGCACAATAATTTCAGCAAACGGCTCTAGTGAGGCATTACTCATTATGCACAAGATCATTACTCCCACAAACACCACAGGAAAAAGAAACAGGCCTCTTCTCAGACCAAATCAAACCCACCTACTGCAGTCATTTATATAGAATAGCTTATTGTTAGCACACCGATTCACCCAATGGAAGTAAACGCCCACCAGTGTCATTCAATCTGTCTCTTCATGAATGTTTCAAATGCTTGCACCTGATGAGCAGTAACACCACATGCAACATGTTATGGTTTACACTGCACAGGTCCATGTGGTTTGAAAACTGTTGGTTTGTTTATGTGCATGCAAATGGACTAAGAGCCCATACACATTATTAGACTTTGTGCATATTTTTGTGTTCTTATATAACTAAACCATGTAGTGTAAGGACCTGCCTGATTGCGTACACATTTAAACTCTTAAGGTTTGCCCTCATATTATAGGGTATGGGTCAATCTGAATCCAAAGATCTGTCACAAATCTAATAGTGTTTATGGGGTCTTAGTCCATAGCCATGCTCAGCATACCAAGCAATATACCTTTGTAAGGTCAAGCACTGATGTTGGATGAGAAGGCCTGGCTTGCAGTTTCCACTCTAATTGATCCCCAAGGTGTCCTGTTGTATTGGAATCAGGAGTCTAGGCCAGTCAAGTTCCACCACCCCAAACTCCTTCATCCATGTCTTTATGCACTGGTCCAAATGAATTGGTGGAGGGGGTATTCTGATGTGATTTATTATTTCAGCAGTTTTTTTTGGCCTCCTAGTTCCAGTGAAGGTAACTGATCAGCATACCAACACATTTGGACAATTTCCTGTTCAGAAGTTTGTAGGACCAGTTTGGGGATGGCCTGTTCCTATTCCAACATGACTGCACACCAGTGCACAAAGCAAGGTTCATAAACACAATAAAACACATTTTTGCTGAATTAGAGCATAGACTGCGAGCTAGGCCTTCAGCATCAGTTTCAGTTCCTGACCTCACAAATGTGCTTCTGGAAGAATGGTCAAACATTCCCATAGACACACTCCTAAACATTGTGGACAGCCTTCCCAGAAGAGTTGTGGCTGTTGTAGCTGTAAAGGGGGTCCTATTTTAACACAATGGACTAAGACTGGGCTGCCATTAATGTTCACGTGTGTGTAAAGTGTGTGTAAAGTCAGCCGTCCCACTACTTTGGCCTAGATAGTGTATCTGGGAAGATTTGCAATGGTGGTGTAACTCTCCTACCCAAAAATACAACATTTTGACTGAAAGAGAATTTAGGCCAGTACTCCCAAGTTATTTTTAACAACATAGGGAAATGAGAGTATTTCTCAACATTAAATAGCATGTTCACAATTTTAACCCAGAAACTCAGTGCTGCCAGGGTGAAAAACTTGGGTGAACAACATAAGTAGAAATTACAACAGGACGTGGCTTGCGTGGAATTCAAACCCAAGAAACAAACAATTCTAATTAGCTGGGCTACCTTTGGAGTCACTGCATAGCCTGGTCATCTACACAGATATCCTGCATTTCTGTGGACATATAGGTGATGGAATGACAGGAGTTAGGATTTCTGCTTCTGGTCTTCGATTAGAATTTGGCAAGAAAAGGACACTGATTTGACATTTGCATAAGCAATGGTAATGTTTGTTGTGTGAACATCATAAGTCGAAAAAACAACAGGACATGGCTTGCGTGGGATTCATACCCAGGAAACAAACAATGCTAATCAGCTGAGCTACCTTTGGAGCCACTTCAAACCTGCATATCTTGCTTATCTACACAGATATCCTGCATTTCTGTGGACATATCGGTGATGGAATGACAGGAGTTAGGATTTCTGCTTCTGGTCTTCTATTAGAATTTGGCAAGAAAAGGACACTGATTTGACATTTGCATAAGCAATGGTAATGTTTATTGTGTGAACATCATAAGTCTAAAATACAACAGGACATGGCTTGTGTGGGATTCAAACCCAAGAAACAAACAATGCTAATCAGCTGAGCTACCTTTGGAGCCACTGCAAAGCTGCACATCCTGCATATCTACACACATCCTGCATTTCTGTGGACATATAGGTGATGGAATGACAGCAGTTAGGATTTCTGCTTCTGGCTTTCTATTTCAATTTTTCATCATTGAATTAAATTAATAAATTACACTAATTTGACATTTTCATAAGCAATGGTATTGTTTGTGTTTGAACAACATGACGAGTTCGGATGTATTCTTATGGATTTCTTTAGTGCTATTTGAAGTTTTTCTAAAAAAAAAAAAAAAATAATAATAATTTAAAATTTCCATAAGCAATGGTATTGTTTGTGGTTTGCAAAGATATCTGTGTGAGTTTGGGGAACTATTTTTGTGACATGGACAGCAGCAAGTGAAAGTGACCAAGAAAAAAAAATATTTACAAAACATGAAGAGGTTTCACATTCTAGCATTCTTAAAAACAAAATAGATTATCAAATTTAATTTATATCAGAGGTTGTTAACACTGCCCCTGTACCCAGCGCCAAAATCTATTTTTTATGTGAAGGTTTTTTTTTTTATTTACTTATATGTGTTTTGTGCTTATCTGATTGGCTGCTGCTATTTTCTGGTTATGCTGTATTTATTTTGGCATTCATACGAAAGACACTAGATGTTTGTGTCCGTCCATAAATGCTAGCTGTGCCTTATCATCTTTGTACAGTACTATACTGACTGTGCTCATAAACCAACATTTAAAACAACAAAAGATAAATATATAAAATACTGTAACGAAATTCACTGCAAAATTCACTGCAAAGATATAGAATACTCCAAAATGCACTGCAAAGTTCACTGCAATCAATTCAATGTCCAACTCTTGCTTTGTTCAATAACATATCACTGACAGAAAACCATTCAATTTCTGTTATAGGGGATAATTGTCCCAATTTTTTCTTTTCAATGCTATGGATTAGCTGTTCTTTAAAATGGCTCCCATATCTGAAGGGCTAACCGCTGAGGTTGCTCTCAAATTAGGGATGATTATATCCAAGCCTTTTCATTCCTGCAGCTGTCCCTATGGTTCCCCACTTACCAGAACTCTGCTCTTTAAACGCCTTCTGTCCCTTTAGGGGTCAATCGATGTTCCTCCGCTGTTCTCCTGTATGGTTTCTATGTGAGGTGTCTCAATAGAGGAGGAGGAGGAGACAGACGCTGCCCGCTCGGAGTGTATTGGCAGCTCGGTGTGCGGAGTGTGTAGTGCTGTGTCGGGATGCTGTGGGTCTCGGAGCGCTCTCCTGTGCAGTGCGGGCTGAGCTCCACAAACATGCAGGGTGGCATCCGTCTCCTCCTCCTCCATAAGGAGTAAGAGCACGGGTGAAAAGAAAACTAAAGCAGTCACCATCTTCACTCCAGATCACGCTCATATGCATGGTGTTGGGAATATAGTGCATGGACTATTACAGGATGTCAGATTGAATGTTTGGAGACATTCAGCAATAAATGGACTTGATATTTGCACATGTTCTATGAAAAATAGTTTTTATTGATATATTTTTTTAATGCTATTTTATAATGATTTATTTACTGATTTGTTTGTGATAATCAGATTCACAACAACAACGGACTATGTCATAAGTGTTTTCACACAGCACACACATGTATGCAAAGTTAATTCACTGACATATATCCTCAGATTATTTATTGCGCCACACCTTTGCACCAAAGCAATTTTTCCAATTGATCATGAGTAGTGTTGAGTGAACCTGGACTGTAACGTTCGGGTCCGTAACGAACTTTCGGGTGTCCGGGACCCGGACCCGAACACGGACATTTCAAAAAACGCTCGGGTTTGGGTCCGGGGTTCTGGTATTTTACTCCACGTGTTGAGAAGCTGCAGGGCAGCCAATCAACAAGCGTTTCACTGGTTTGCCCTTAGAAGCCATCACAGCCATGGCCAGTGCATCATGTGACCCAGCCTCTTTATAAGCTGGAGTCGCTTGATGCTGCAGTCACATGCTCTTGGGTTAGCTGTAGGGAGAGGAAGCTGACGGCGTCAGGGAGAGATTAGAGACATTTTAACAACATCTGATCCTGCATCCTGAGATAGATTACTACTGCTGTGCTGTTGCTCTGAGGACAGATAGCAGAAATTTGAGATTTCACATTCCGCTGCTTTGAGTTGCAGATCAAACTCTGCATAAAACAACGATCGCCACGATCGTGCACAACGATCAGATTGTTGGAGTAATTTGAGATTTCAAATACCGCTGCTTTGAGTTGCAGATTGCAGATCAAACTCTGCATAAAACAACAATCGCTACGATCGTGCTCAACGATCAGATAGTTGGAGGAATTTGAGATTTCAAATACTGCTGCTTAGAGCTGCAGATTGCAGATTAAACTCTGCCTAACGTAACGATCGTTACGATCGTACACAACGATCAGATTGTTGGAGTAATTTGAGATTTCACATACTGCTTGTCACGTACCTGGCGGTGGAGTCTGTCTTGAGCAGGGAACAACCGCTCTTGCGCACCCGATTCAAGGACCCCTGGTAGTGGAGACAGAGGCCCAAGAGTGCGGGATGGCATGAGGGCTGGAGGATCACCGATGATGTAATGAGGCTCCAGGAGATGTGCAGGTAGAAGGATGGTCGTTCAGGCTGGGTCGGCAACAGGCAGGCAGGAAGGTACAAGAGGATCAGGCAAACGGGTAGTCAGAGTCCAAGCAAGGTTCGTTAACGGGCGGGCAGACAATCGGATGGTCGTGGATAGCCGGGGTCGGTGCAGGTAGCAGAACAGCAGGTCAGGACAAGCCGGGTCAACAGGAGGCAGAGCAAACACGGGAACAGGTATCAGGAGCTGAGGCTTACAGGTCAGGAACGCTGTAGAATGAGCAGCACTCGCTGATGGAATCTCCAGGTTTAAATAGCCCCATTTGGCGCCGTTTCCGGCGCGTGCGCAGGCGCGCGAACGCGCACGGACGCGCGCGAACGCGCACAGGCGTGCGCACCACCGCGGAAACACAGTTTTTAGCCAAAATGTTCTTTTCCTAACATTGCCCCCCCCCCAAGGGGCAGCCTCCGGATGCCTCACCGGGTACCACCACCCTGGTGATTTTTCCTGAAGGCCTGGATCAGTCCGGGGGCGTGGATGTTCTCCTCCGGACCAAATCCCTTCCATTTGATTAGATACTGGGTCCCCCCAGCTCTCCGGCGGCTGTTTAAGATGGCTTCCACCTCGAACTCCTCCTCTCCGTTGATTAAGATTGGATCCGGTGGGCCCACCTTCCGACCCGAGAAGGGGTCGAGGACCATGGGTTTCAGTAGGGATACATGAAAAACCGGGTGGATCCGCAGGGATGGAGGGAGGTCCCATTCAAATGCCACCCGATTTATCCTCCTCTTAACTGGGAAGGGCCCCAGAAATCTTGGTCCCAACTTCTTTGAAGGGCAGACCAGCTTTAGATTCCTGGTGGACAGCCAGACACGATTGCCCGGTTGGAGCTCCAGCTCCCCCCACCTCCTTTTGTCGTAAGCCTCTTTGTTGGATTCCTGAGATCTCGATAGTGTCTCCTGTAGAGTCTTGCAGTTGGATTGGAGGAAGCTGGTGATATCTTGCGCTGCTGGGACGGAACTTTCCGGATTCAGATCGGGCAGAAATGTAGGGTGGAATCCATAGTTGGCCCAGAATGGGGACTGCTGGGTGGCCGGGTGAATGGTGTTGTTATAGGCAAATTCGGCCACCGGCAGCAGTGCAACCCAATCGTTCTGTGAAAAAGAAGAAAAGCAGAGCAAGTACTGTTCCAGGGTTTGGTTCGTCCTCTCTGTCTGGCCGTTAGTCTGCGGATGGTAGGCGGACGAAAATGCGAGCTCAATCTCCAAACTAGAACACAAGGCTCTCCAGAACCTGGACGTGAACTGGACCCCCCGGTCGGACACAATATTACTGGGCACTCCGTGAAGTCGCACGACTTCTCTTATAAAAGTGTTGGCCGTTTTGGCCGCAGAGGGGGTCCCCTTCATGGGGATGAAGTGTGCCATCTTCGTCATTCGGTCCACAATGACGAAGATGGTCATAAAGCCTTCAGACGGGGGAAGTTCCACAATAAAATCCATCGCCAGTTGCGACCACGGGCGCTCAGGTATGGGGAGAGGGTTTAGGAGACCCCAGGCTTTAGCCTTGTCCGTCTTATTCCTGGCACAGACAGGACAGGCCCCAACATATTTCCTGCAGTCCTCGGTAATGTTGGGCCACCAGAATGACCGAGAGATGAGCCCTGTGGTCTTTCGAGCACCAAAATGACCGGCCAGTTTATGGTCGTGACACCGACCCAAGATCTTAAGACATAAACTTGGTGGAATAAACATTTTCTGCTCTAGCCACCATAATCCATTCCTGACAGTCAGTCGAGGGTCTCTGTCGGCAGTGGAACCGGCCAGAACCCGACGGAGTTGGGAAAGAAAGTCCTCATCGGACAGAAGAAAATTTCGTGCTGGCAGTATGGTGTCAGGTGGGACAGTACTTCCTGGCTCCGAGAACATCCGGGACAGGGCATCGGGCTTGCCATTCTTCGACCCTGGGCGGTATGTCAAATGGAAGTGGAACCTGGAGAAGAACAGTGCCCAGCGGGCTTGCCGAGGTCTTAGCCTCTTTGCTGATCGGAGGTACTCCAGGTTCTTATGATCCGTGAAGATGAGGACAGGATGAGAAGCCCCTTCCAGCAAATACCGCCATTCCTCTAGAGCCGATTTGATGGCCAGTAGCTCTCTGTCT
>BLSH010502738.1:38204-54361 GCA_018402905.1 Glandirana rugosa
ATCTCAACATTCATTGCGATTTCCACGTTAATCTATTCATCCTTCTCTTGGTAGCTTCTCATGTCAGTGTCTCTGGTCACCGTACCTCAAAAACCACCTCCTCCCCCACCAGTTGGTATAGTTTCCGTCGTCTTTCCAGGTTCTCATCCTCATGTCTTACCACAGGTAACCAAAACCGACAATCATCTAGTAAATAATCAAAATCTTCTCGTCAAAGACACCTCACAACTCCTACTTTAGGTGTGACTTCCCCTAGTTCTTCCGATAAGAGTCGTTCCACCAACGAGTCAGCCAACATCTGATCTACAAGTTCCTCTAACCTATTTTTCCCCTCGTTCCTCTACCCCGCATCCTACAATGTTGCATGACTGAGTAATTGTCATTCAAAATGTGAGAGCGCTGAAAGCTGAAAATTGGTCTGGTTAGGAAGGGGGTTTAAGTGCCCAGTGGTCAAGTGGTTAACCCACATTTTCAATCTCTCCCTCTCTTCCCCAACTCTCTAAAACATGCATTAGTTAGTCCCATACTTAAAGCCTTCACTGGACCCAACCGATCCTAACAACCTACGCCCCATCTCCTTGCTCCCCTTTTTATCCAATCTCCTTGAACATCTAGTCTACAACCGACTGAGCAACCACCTTGCTGAGAATAGCCTTCTTGATCCCCTTCAGTGTGGATTTCATCCTCAACACTCCACAGAAACTGCTCTTCTAAAACTAATAAATGATCTACTAACAGCCAAAACCAATGGACACCATTCTGTACTCCTACTCTTGGACCTTTCTGCTGCCTTTGATATGGTTGACCACCCCCTCCTCCACCAAAAACTCCATGCCACTGGTCTCTGTGACTGTACTCTTCGATGGTTCTCTTCCTACTTATCTAATTGCACCTTTAGCGTTACTTACAACTCTACTTCCTCCTCTCTTCTTCCTTTCTCCGTTGGGGTCCCCCAAGGTTCGGTTTTTGGGTCGCTCCTATTTTCAATCTACACCTCCTCCCTGGGTCAACTGATAGTCTCCCATGGCTTCCAATACCATCTCACAAAGCCTAGAGCCGCCTCTGGGGTCTAGGATAGATTGAAGATTGTCCGTATTGTAAGACTCCAGAAGGAGAAGAGATATTGGACTACGGTTAAAGGATTAGTCCCAGCCTTAAGTAATGCTAATAACTTCCCATTTCTGTCCCCTTTCGCAAAGATACATTTAGCCCTCTGCCACATGGAGCAATGAGCAATGTCCTGATATTGGAGATACAAGGCCCTCCTAGCAAAAATTCACCTGAGTCTCTGGGAGGGTGTAGCAGCATGAGACAGCACACATTCTTGCAGAGTCCTGCAGGGTTGAGACTGCGTGGTTATGTTCAACCCGTGTTGCCTTAATGGCTAATACAGTATGTACATCCCTCTAGTAGTTTCTTTAAAGGCATCTCACTAATTTTTCCTGTAACAGACCCTTCATTAACTTGCCAAAAGGGGGGGACATGGCCGACTTCCGGGATGTGAGGACCTGCAGACTCTGAGCTCTGTCCACACCGCTTGATCCGTCCAGTATCCTGCTTTCCTGACCATCCCAAACAGGCTCCAAATTCTCTCCTGTGGTGCCCTGATATCAGAGGGGTGTGTGGGATGGTGAAAATCAGTCCCCTCATGGAAGCAGCGCCCGGATTTCAACCGCCCGGGTCCCATGGCATGCGGACCCAAGATGGCGCCGACAGGTCGCATGGCAACGAACGATCGCAGCAGTCAGTGCCGCATGGCAATGAACAATCGCAGGAGTCAGTACAACCTTGGTTGCAACACGACAAGATGGGTGAGTCCGGAGGGCCATCATTGGCCGACCTGTCAGCAACCCCTGAGCTCCTCTCTCGTGAACGATCTGTTCATTCCTCCCCCACTGACAAAGGTGCCTTTGCACAAGAGGGGGAACCAAACCTGTCACAAATTATGGAGGCCATACAACATAGCCACACTTCACTGACCTTGCAAATGGTCTCCATTAAAACTGACTGTCTTTCCTCAAACAAGATGTGCATAATCCCAGGCACAGGGTCACTAATGCAGAGCAAAGAATTGGGGATATTGAAGATGATCTTAGACCACTCAGTGAGAGACATCCACAGGGCCCAGGAGGGTTTGATCGATAAGCTTACCGAATTGGAAGATCGCCTGCGGCGAAACAATTTGTGCTTTCTGGGATTCCCGGAAGGAGCAGAAGGCAGAACCCCGGAGGGGTTTATGGAGCGCTGGTTGATATATGCTTTTGGGGCCTCCACCCATCTTCCCAGAGTCTCGCTACGCCTTCTGCCAGTTGGTGCACCCCCAAGGGCAATGATCATCAAGCTACTCCATTTTAAAGACAGGGAAACCACCCTGAGGGCAATTAGAGAGAAGGGGAAGGTCTCCTTTAACGGGAACGGGATCACCATCTTTCCGGACTTCTCTGTGGCGACTCAGAAACAGCGGGCCCCATTTCTGGAAATCAAAAGGCGACTAAGGGAGATCCAAGTGCCATATAGTATGTTATACCCAGCCAGGCTGCGGGTCATTTATCAAGGCAAAGCATTCTTTTTCACTGATCCGAAGGATGCAGCCCACTGGGTAGATATGCTGGAATCCCCGGACCAGCGCCGGCCTAACAGATCACCCCGCTGAGGAATAAATCCTGGCTCTGCGGAGTCACCTTGCCTTTATACTAATGCCTATATATACTATTCCAACTCTCTTGGGGAATAAGCATCCGTACCCCAGTTATGTATGTTGTGGGCAGCTCTTCTATTGCTCCAGTTAATATCTTTAGGACAGCCATGCTCCGTGGGACAAAGCCTGGTGTAGAACTCGGACTGCTATGTTTTTGGTCTGGACCTTGGGTACACCAGTATCCTGTATTGTGAATGTGGTTCAGGCAACGCTGAGGATGACGTGGCTGGTCTCCCGATCTGACCCCCTTAGACTTTTATCTTTGGGGTCATCTGAAGGCAATTGTCTATGCTGTGAAGATACGAGATGTGCAGCACCTGAAACTACGGATACTGGAAGCCTGCATTTCTCCTGCGGTGTTGCTATCAGTGTGTGAAGAGTGGGAGAAGAGGGTTGCATTGACAATCCAACACAATGGGCAGCACATTGAACAGATTTTATAAGTGGTCAGAAACTTGTAAATAACTCATGAAAGAAAGTTACTTTAAAACCAAGCACACCATTGTTTTTCTTGTGAAATTCCCAATAAGTTTGATGTGTCACATGACCCTCTTCCTATTGAAAAAACAAAAGTTGGATTCAAAATGGCCGACTTCAAAATGGCCGCCATGGTCACCACCCATCTTAAAAAGTTTCCCCCCTCACATATACTAATGTGCCACAAACAGGAAGTTAATATCACCAACCATTCCCATTTTATTAAGGTGTATCCATATAAATGGCCCACCCTGTATATCAAAATCAAAGACTTTTCGAATGTGACAAAAATAGTCGCTTGTTGGCTTATTTATCTAGACCCGACTTTCAGCCATGTTGCATCTCCAGAATTAAAAATGAGCAGGGAGTGTTGGTAGAACAAAATAAGGACATAGTTGACACATTTTGTAACCTTTTATACCTCTCTGTATACAACTAAGGCTCATTACACCATGCTAGAATTAGATGACTACTTGGCCAAGATTACCTTACCTAAGCTAACGGAGGATCAGATATCACTCCTTGAGGCCCCCTTTAAGGGCCGAGGAGGTAGAGAAGGCCATCCAGTCGTTTGCCAGGAACAAAACGCCCAGCCTGGACGGCTTTCCCTTTTGAATGGTATATGACATATAAGGACATGTTGATCCCACATTTGCTCAGGTTATTTAACTATGCGTTACAGACAGACCGTCTACCACCCTCTATGTCTGAAACACTAATAGTGCTTATCCCCAAACCACACAAGGATCCTATCTATTGCGAATCCTTTAGGCCCATCTCCCTGATTAACTCGGATGTAAAGATACTAGCTAAAATTCTAGCCCTTAGACTTAATACAGTAATTGCCCCTATTGTTGGGGCAGACCAGACGGGATTTATCCCGGGCCGGTCTGCGTCTATTAATCTGCGGAGGCTATTCACAAACATGCAGGCTGAGCATGACCATGTGGGGTCTAGGGCGGTTATTGCCCTGGATACTCACAAGGCCTTTGATTCAGTCAAATGTCCGTACCTGTTGGAAGTACTGGCAAAATTTGGATTTTGAGAGAGATTTATTGCATGGGTGCGGCTGCTGTACAATAATCCACAAGCTAGATTAAGGGTTAACCACTCTATTTCTGATCCTTTTGTAATTAAATGGGGTACTAGGCAGGGCTGCCCTCTGTCGCCGCTGCCATTTGCAGTGGCGATAGAACCTCTTGCGTTAGGGCTATCTCGACTATAGTGGGTCTCACTGTAGGAGGACTGGAAGATAAAATATCTCTGTACGCAGACGATATGCTTATCTACATGGCGGACCCTCAAACGGCAATCCCTATTCTGCTTAAAATTAGAGGAGTTTGGTCGCTTCTCTGGATTCAGGGTTAATTGGTCTAAGTCCATGCTATTCCTATTGGATCAGACAGCCACAATTGATTTTCCACTGGACTGCCCATTGCAAGTTTTTCCCACATTCAGATACCTCGGACTTGTTGTCCAGCAGCCGATATCTCATTATATTAAAAATAACCTGGACCCCCTTATTCGTAGGCTAAAGACTACATTGAAAACGTGGACCACGCTTCCCTTAACACTACTGGGCAGAATCAACATTTTTAAGATGATTTTTCTGCCCCGGTTTCTGTATGTGCTAGGTAACACTCCAATTTATATCCCTAAGCAGAAATTTTGTGAAATAGAATCCATTCTTACCACTTTTTGGTGGGGAGGATGAACGGTTCACATAGCAAAAGACACACTACAATTACCTATACAGGAAGGGGGACTGGCGCTCCCCAACCTGCAGATATATTATATATCATCTCAGTTGGTACATGTCCATTGGTGGTTCTATCCAGAAGCTAACAACGCAGCTACGGCGTCGGAAGCCACTATTCTATCCTCATATGAATCACTGCAGAATCAGCTTTATAGATTGTCCACTAGGGGAAGGGAGGGAACGGGTATTCTTACTATGACTCTGCGGATATTTAAGATCTCAAAATTATTACCACCCAGTGATCTACCCCAGTACTCACCCAATCTGGGGTAATCCCCAGATGAAGGAGTTCTATAACAGAAAAGATGGTAAATACTGGTTCAGACATGGGGTGCCGCTAATTTCTCACTTATTTGTAGAGAATAAGTTCTGATCCTTCGCTGAATTCTCTAGAGATTACGGTTTACCCTGACAGCATACTTCCGCTACCTTCAAATTCGGCACACAGCCACAACACAATTTGGTCTTCGCAATACGAATATGCAGCCCTCAAGACTTGAGCTATTGATAATTGACCCATCCCATGAGAAAACGGAAAATTGATATCAAATACTTACCGTAATGTTCCTTTCCTGATAGACTCCATGGCAGCATACGTGTGGGTGGTTCCGCCTCCGCAGCTACCCCATAGGACACCTCCCCCATAAATCTTTGCTCTACCCAGCATGCCGTGTTCCGTAACTAGCCTACTCTGGCATTTGGGTGGGAACTCCTGCTACCATGGAGTCTATCAGGAAAGGAAAATTACGGTAAGTATTTGATATAAATTTTTCGTTTTCCCGACAGACTCCATGGCAGCATACGTGTGGGAAATAACTCGCTACACACAAGGGTGGGAAATGCTAATAACAGAAAAAAAGGTTTAATATTGTCAACTGACAAAACTTGAAACCCAAAATTAACAGAGCATAAAGCAGCTGGTTCGACACAATAGTGAGCCATAAAGAAGCTGCCCTGCAGATCACCTCTGGTGCTACATGTCGCGAGGCTGCCCAAGAAGCTGCGATCCCAGGAGTCAAATGCGCCGTTACTGCCTCAGGAGGAGCCAAGCCCTTCGCTCTGTATGCCTACTGTATGGTCTGCACAATCCAGGCTGATATCGACCTAGTTGAGGCTCGTAAGCCCTTGTTTTTTCCCTGGGGATGGACAAAAAGATGTTCAGATTTGTGGAAGGAGGCAGTGGCTTCCAGATATTGACTAATTGAGTGAGCCACATCCAGGGGATGAATTCCCCCATCCTCTGATGTCTTGCATGTAGGGAGCACAATCTCCTGATTCTCATGGAACACTGTTGTTACCTTCGGTCTTGCTCCTAACATGGGTATCAACACTGCCCTGTTGGGAAAGAAGGTCAAGAAGGGCTCCCTCGACCCCAAATCTTTGAGTTCTGATACCCGCTTGGCCGAAGTTATTGCCACAAGAAAAACTGTCTTCATAGTCAATTCTTTTAATGACAGAGGTTCTGACGAAGACGATGCTCGTTGTGATAATGCATCCAGAACAAGAGGAAGGTCCCACTTGGGAAATCTTGGTCTCCTTTGTGGTTTTAGTCTGACCGCTCCTTTGAAAAATTGATGCATGAGACTCTCTTGCCCAAGAAGTGCAGATGAATGCAGAGATAGCTGACACCTGGACCCTAAGTGAGCTGAGAGACCTATAATCAAGCCCAGACTGAAGGAAACTAAGAATGTCCGCAGTACTTGGAGAAATAACAAGGCCAGGTCTTGTACTCATGTGAAGGGAGAATCTCGCCCACATCCGTTCATAGGTTCTATTCGTACTTCCCCTTCTGGCATTCATAAGGGTTGGAATGGCCTCTTGAGGGCAGCCTAGGGCTTCCAGCCTTTCTCTCTCAACCACCAGACCTTGAGGTGTAGGACTGATGGACAAGGATGAAGATTTTTTCCCCTGAGAGAGAAGATCTGGTCTGACCGGAAGAGGGACCGGGTCCCTGAAGCAGAGAAGTGTGAGAAGAGGGAACCACTGTCTGTTCAGCCAGTAGGGCAGTATTGCAAGGATCTCCACAAGCTCCGACCTGAGCCTCCACAGGAACTGAAGTATTAGTGGAATCGGAGGAAGCGCGTAAGCCCTGCAAAACCTCCACTGGTCTGAGATTGCATTTACGCCGCAAGCTTGGGGATCTTGGGATCTCGTATAATACTTTTCCAACTTGCTGTTGCAGGCTGAGGCGAACAGGTCCACCTCTGGAGATATCTCCAATTTCAGGATCCACTTGAATACCTCTTCGCGCAGTGACCACTCATTGTCGAGACGGTGTCTGGAGAGAAAATCCGCCTGGGTGTTCAGAGTACCCGGAATATACACTGCAGAGATGTTGCCTAAGTTTCTCTGAGCCCAATCCATTATTGGCTTAACTTCTCTTAACAATGACCCGCTGCGGGTCCCTCCCTGCCTTCTCACATAGGCCACTGCCATCGTGTTGTCCATCTTTAGCATGACCGAGGCATTCATTGTCAGATGTTGGAAGGCTAGTAGCACCTTGAATGCTGCTCGTAGTTCCAGGATATTGGAGACTATTTTCCGAGAGGAAAAGTCCCATTTGCCCTGAGCCATCTCTGACAGTGGGCTCCCCAACCTGAACTGCTGGCGTCCAAGGTAATTGTCACCCAGTTGACCGGCTTCAGAGAGTGATACTTGGTGAGGTTCGACCTCTGAAGCCACCAATGGAGAGACTGTCTGTCATGGGCCGCACGTATCAGCTCGGACGCATCAGCACGTTCCAGCACGAACGATCACTCCGGTACGGGCAACTGGAAGGAGATCACAGATGCGCATGCGCGCACGCATCGGAGCAAGGCAACGAACGTACGAACGCAACAGGCGGGTACGCAACGTCCAACAGGATCCCTTGGGGCACTATAAAGGACTGCTCATTCTGCCCCTTAGTTGCTGGATCGTCTTCAGCTCTCCTGAGTTCCTGACCTGTGTGTTCCTGTGTTTCTGCTTGATTCCTGTTGTGACCCGGCTTGGCTCTTGGACTTCCCCTGCTCTCTCCTGTGCTGAACCTTGGCTTGCTCCCGGACTGCTTCCTGTGTATTACCAGTGTTTGACCCCGGCTTGTTTACTGGACTCTGCTATCTGCCTGATTCCTGGTTCTGACCCTTGGCCTGGCTAACAGATTTGCCTTCTCTGCTCTCCACACCTGGTTGGCGACCCACATCTGGAACTGTTCCTGTCTGTACCCGTGTTTCCAGATTTATCCGGCTTGCACGCCTCATCCATTCATCTGGTGACCCGTGCTTCTTTGCGCTTAGTACTCTCTGCTCCCAATCCAGGGGTACTCTGCGTTCAGCCGCAAGGGGAGCCTCTCTCAGCACTTCAGCCTCGGATCAGGTACGTGACACTGTCTCATGGAAGATGTAATCCGAATCTGTTGGGTCTTGCTGTGGGACTCCCACTGCTGCAAGAACCCCCTCTGGAATGGACGTATCCTCCACTGGGCCCATTTCACCATGGCAGCTGTCATTGTCCCAATTATCCTCAGACAACGGAGAGCTGAGAGCCATGGAGACGAGAGTGCTTGATAGACTCAGTTCTGGATTACTCTTATTTTTTCCTCTGGCAGAGAGATGGTCATTGTCTCTGTGTTGAAGAGTGCTCCCAGGAAGATGAGAGATTGAGACGGATGCAGATGACTCTTGTCTCTGTTCAGTAACCAGCTGAACTCTTGCAAGGTGTTGACTACTAAGTCTTGATGAATCAGCAGCTGTTCCCTGTCTTGGGATAACAGAAGGAGGTTGTCCAAGTAGTGACAGATGCACTCCTCTGACCCTCAACAGTGCCACTACTGTCAGCAGTACCTTGGAGAAGACTCTTGGAGATGTCGTGAGGCCAAATGGAAGGCAAGTGAACTGACAGTGTAACTGGACTATGGCAAAACGTAGGTAGCACTGGAACTCCGCTGCTACTGGAACATGAAAGTATGCATCTTTCAGATCGATGGAACTCAACCAATCTCCTGGCTGCACTGCCTGCTGGATAGAGTTCAGAGACTCCATCTTGAATCTCTCCTTCTGAATAAATTGATTGAGGTGGGTCAAATCGATTATGGGTCTCCATGAGCCATTTTTCTTTTGTACCAGGAACAATGGAGAATACATCCCTTTGTTCTTTCTCTTCGTCTGGCACTATTTTGCCCGCTTCTTGGTCTAGCAGAGTCTTCACATAGGTAAACAGAATTTCCCTTATTTCCATTGACAATGGAACAGCCGTAGGGACAAATCTTAGTTTTGGGCTTCTTCTGAATACCCAGGTGTGACCCGCAGACACAGTTCTGATTGTCCAAAAGTCACAAATTGAGGCCGTCCAGACATGTCAAAATGAAGTAGGCGGTCACCTACTGGGCATGTCTGAGCAGGCCCAACCTCAAAAAGACTTAGATGGACTCTGTCCGCCTGTGGAACCTCCCTTTGAGGGTTTTTGGTTCCCTGCTCACCTGGCCCTCCAGGATCTTCCAAATTCTCACCCAGGCCTGTAACTGCGTGCTTTTTTACCGCAATCAAAGTCTTGTTTTCTTGCTGAGGGAGGCTTCTGTCCTGGCTGGCACAAGTCCTGGGGAAGAAAACCAGACTTCCTTCCCGTAGCCCACGTGATAGCTTCATTCAATTTATTCCCAAAGAGAGAAGCACCCTCAAAGGGAATCTGCCCGCCACGGCCGCAGCCAGAGAGCCCACTTAGCCGGGACTGATGTCAACATCACTCTAGCCACAAGACGGATGTCAATGGATGCCTCCCCCCATGAAGGCTGAAGCCATTCTCAGTTCCTGAATGGGCGAACTTCTGGCCGCTTCAGTGGAAAAACCAGCTAAGATTACCTCCACCTTGTCTGACCAGATCTCCATGGCTTTGGAAAGTGTCGTCAAGGCTGGTTTACAAGCCATCCCAGCTGTTAGATATACCCGCCTTAGATCCGTATCAAGCTTTCTTTCTAAGAGGTTTTTGAAGGAGACCGTATCTTCCAGGGGGAGGGTTACATATCTTGCCAATCTCATGAGGGCCGCGTCCACAATCTCCAACTGCTTCACTTCTTCCTCCTTAAAAGGATAAAGCTTTTGGACTTTTGAGGCAAGTGAACCTCTTCTTTCCACCTTACTCCACTCATCTGTGATTATTTCCCCCAGCTCTGCTAGGAAGGGAAAGTGAGAGCGTTCTTTACTAAGCTATTTAAACAGCTTCTTTTGTTTTTGGAGGTGGAACTTCTGCTTCTTCCAAATCCAACGCCTTCTTGACAGTTTTGACCAGAGATGGTACCAATGCGTACCTAAACCCTACTTCGGGTGTTTCATCTTGTGACTCACTGTCTGCGTGGTCTGAAGATTGTTGGTGAGGCTGGAAGGGATCCAGTTGATCATCCCCATCGCTCTCAGCTGTCAGTGATCTGGGAGGAACTGCAGTAGACGCACGAAGCTGGCGGGTTTCTTTTTCCAGCAAGGAGTCATTAACAACCTGTCTAATTACAGCCTCCAGGTGCTGATCAGAGTTTTTTCTTTCACCCACTGCTTTTCCATAGCAGGAGTCACACAGGGATCTATCCGCAGACACAATCACTCTGCATCCCCAACACACTTTCTCCCGGGGACGGGAAGGGGAGTGATGACGTGTAACTTCACTGCGGTGCCCTGACCCTGAGCGAGAGCTATGCTGTCTGGATCTAGATGATGAATGACGATTCTGATGCTGAGATTTGGAAGAGTTGCTCCTTTTCTGTGAGCTTCTATGTGAATCAGACCTATGAGGGCTTGAAAGAAAAAAGAAAAAGGAAACCTTTAAGCCACTGCTGCAATCATTCCATCAAGTAGTCCCAGACTTTCTCCCCCCCCCACCCCCCAGGCTAATCCCCCATCCCAGGAACCTAATGGTACCTATCATGCGAGGGCCGGCCACTAGGGGGCAGAGAGGAATCCATCCTGGACCAAAGACCTGTAGGAGAGAGGAAGAACAGTCTCCAGTCTGTGTCTAAGGCTAGCACACAAACAACCAGCTCCCCCTATCTGCCATCCGGTTACCTGGAGAGCTTGACCACACAGCCTGGGGAAGTTGCCGCAGAGCCCACAAGCATTCCTGAGGCTGTGTGGGGCTCTCCGCCTTAAAAATTAGCGGTATGACATCACCCGGCGGCGCCGGGTTCCTGAGCGCATGCGCGCACCAGGCCTTCGTTCTATTCCCGGGCCGCGCATGTGGCGAATGAACGTATGAATGAACGTGGAAGACAGAAGTGGCGGCCAGCACACACAGTAGCCGCCATGACTGTCAGCAGGGCAAGCCTCAGGACAAAGGGGAAAAAAAAAAAAGCACAATACCACAGGTAAAACACTTGCTGCCATGTGAAGCCAGAAAAAGGGTAGATCTCACCACTTCTGCCTCCGCTATGCCACCAGGGAAAAACGAGTCTCGCATCTCGGTGTCCAAGGGCAGATAATGGCCACCCGCTCTCAGCTGGGCTATTATGCCAGCGCACACCAATCTTGAATCTTCAGCGCTTACTCTGCTCGCTCCATACCGGTTCAGGTCCCTGCTGTTATCTCCTCCGGAGATAAAGTTATCCAAACCAAATTATTATATAGGTTGTACTATACACCATGCCTGCTCTATAAATTAATAATTATAAAAAACAGGATCCCCTCTTCTCTCTGCTCCAGATGCAATGTGGCTGATGGCACCCTTTTCCACCTAATGTGGACTTGTCCCCGGATTAGGCAGTGTTGGTCTGACGTCACATCGTTTCTCAGTTCCCTCAAGCAACTTCTCAACATATGTAATCCTCTATGATGCCTGCTGGGTTATAGAGAGGACGAAGTTGTTCAATGGCCTCATACACACGCTGACGTTTTTGAGCTGTAAGTGGCGTTGGCGTTCTTAAGCTGTAAAACAAACACAGGACCAGTGCGTTCGGAAGCTGCAGTGCTAGAGCTGTTTAAACGATGAGCCGACAAAATGCTCAAAAACGCGGCTTAATGTTGTATACACAGCGTTAAGCCTCGTCAGGTGGTTTTCTGCCTCTATTCAAAATCAATGGTTCCTATGGGAACCATTGATTTGAATAGAAGTCGGATCATGATGATCCGACTTGCGGTGCGACTTGTGTGCAGAGGATCTTGAAGGGGAACCCCGCAAAAAATGAAAAAATTGCGTGGGCCCCCCCCCCAAAGAGGTCCCAGACCCTTCGGTCTGGTATGGATTTTAAGGGGAACCCCCACGCCGAAAAAACGGGTCCCTCCAAAATCCATAACAGACCCTTATCTGAGCATGCAGCCTGGCAGGCCAGGAAAGGGGGTGGGGACGAGCGAGCGCACCCCCCCCCTTCCTGGACCATACCAGGCCGCATGCACTCAACATGGGGGGTTGGGTCTGGTACCTCTTGGGGGGGGGCCCCACGCAATTTTTTTTTAATTTTTTTGCGGGGTTCCCCTTCAAGATCCTTAGCACACAAGTTGCACCACACGTCGGATCATCATGATCCAACTTCTGGTGTGACTTCTATTCAAATCAATGGGCTCCCATAGGGAACCATTGAATTTGAATAGAGGCAGAGAAACGCTGCTGAAAGCTAGTGCGTAAAAATGTGCATTGACGTCAATGCATAACGCTAATAAAATCGTGTTTTTAACGCAGGTTTTTTCCTGGCGTCGGTACCGACGTTACAGCTTGTTTTTTTATACGCCCGTGTGTATGAGGCCTTAGAATGAGTCCCCTGACATTCTAGGAGATAATAATTTGTGATGACAGATGTAATTCCAAATAAAACCCCTAGATGGGAGTCCTGTAACACAAATGGAGCCCAGATCCATACATAGTCATAATGCTGAAACAGACCTAAAACAGTAACACATATGATGACTAATTACAGAAACTTCTTTCCTGAGAAAACCATCCCCATACACATAGAGAGAACTATTGTAGTGCAAAATGCACACATGCACCAAAAATGAATAAAAAATGCAAAAAATCCCAACAGAAAAATTGTCTCTCCCTGTCTCACCAGCATAACTAACTTGTCAAACAAATGAAAATCCAGCCGGAGGACTTGATTCCCAAAAACAACCTTGAGGAATGCCGCTGAGGAGTCACTTCAATAACTCCGCAGGGGGAGGGGGAAGTTCAAGTCTTAGACCTCTAATCCACAAAAAAATCAGAGAGAGCACTCTGGTCCCCGCATAATGATCCTTGGCAGGAGAAAAGAGTCTGTTGCAATAGAAAGAGAGGAGCAAAGGGAAAATGTGATCCCAAATCATAACACAGGCAGGCCTACTAAGCTTGTAGAGACAATCAGTAAACTGTCAGCCCCTCTGTAAAGGTAATGAAGAACACATAGAGCAGTGCCCATAAATGATCGTAATCAGAGGAGATCGGGCTAGGGTATCCAGCGCCACTCTGAAGCATCTGATGGAGATTAAAAGAAATGCCGGCACCTCTGAAGCTCAGGGGACAAATCAGGAAAAAAATGGAGAGTGGTATTTTCATACCTAAGCTGGGGTTGTTTTTTGGCTTTAGCAAGAGTGAGGTCACGGTCCAGATAAATGAGGAAGTGGACCAGGAATGGTCTGGGTGGGGACCATGGCAGTCTTGGACCTGTCGGAACACTGTGGGCTCGCCCAACAATATAGGCAGATGACACCTGCGTCAAATTCACCAAAATCACAACCTGCACAAGTGTAGCGCCCCCATAGTATAGGTGCGTTTTTGTAGATGTTTTGTTTCTGTTTGCTGGGAGAGGCAAAATTTAGTCGGGCCTGACTGTACATGCAGGCCTGAATGTTTTGATCTGGGCTTGGGGGAGTGGCTCAGGGAGGATTGAGTTGATTCAACAGATGAGGTCACCAGAACCTTCCACTTCTTTCTAGAAACCTGGAGGAGGGTTTCTGGTCAGAGAGCTGGGAGATAGGTGGAGCCACCTGGAGTGTTCTAAGGAGCCCTAACCAATTCCCAAGCAGGATTGGCCGGGGGCAGACCTCCTTAAATACTCTGAGTCAGCCAAATCTTGATGAGAGCATGTCAGGTGGAAGTCTGGAGATGTAACAGAGGCACTGTGGAGGCCTCTACCCGGGATGTCGCGCCCATCTGGGGGGGTGACCTTGAGTCCTGGAGGTTCGGGTGCAGCCAGGAGTGGTGGTGATTCCTGGAGTCGCACAGGGGAACAGGAGAACAGTGGAGGTGCTACACGGAGAGAGACTTTAAAGTGATCCACTGGTTTGGTGAGTGACGGTCCCTGTGAGCTGGAGTGCTGGAGCAGGCTGGGAGAGGAGTAGTGGACAGTCTGTGGAGGCTTTGGGAGCCAGTCAGGGGAAGGAGAGTCACTAAGGAAAAGCAGGTCGTGGGATCTGGAAGCGAGGTTGGCTGGGAGTTGTAGTCCATAAAAGGCCTGGCTAGCACTCAAGTACTTTGCTACACATTCAGGGGCCCGTGATCCCTGGCCTGTAATGGGTGTTCCTGAGGTCCTGCTGATACAGAGTAGGCCTCACCATGTGCTAGCCACAGCGAAGAGGAAGGAGTAGAGAAGCTTGATAGATTTCCTTTCAGGCTGGAACCTAAGTGATGTCCTGGAGAGAAGTAAAAGAATGATAATCTGCAAGTTATGTGCTAGAGAGAGAACTGTAGAAGAAACGGTCAGCAAGTTGAGTGGCTGGTTACTACCAGCCACTCTCGAGGGAGTACATGGCTACACATTATTACAGCATAGTCTGTTCTCTGCGTCTTTTGGGCCATCAAGAGCTTTACTGTGCGCTGTAATTCTTGATTTTCAATCTTGTGGTGGATAGTGACGGCAGCATCACCCATGTCTGAAATGCGGGACTTAGTAGTAGTATAGCGGCCTCTGAATTTCCTAAATCCTGCCAGAAGAGGCTGCACTCAATTGTCAGGGTGTCAATCCGACCCATAAGCATGGTCTTGCCTGCCTCTATCGTGGCTAGGATGGCCGAGGAGGAGATATCCTCTACCTACTGAGCTGCAGCCGCAGGCTGTGATGGCTCCTTTCTGTCCAGATCCATAGTAAGCAGCAGGCGCAGGTCTGTCTGCACTGCCTCTGTCGAGTGCCACCCAGAGACAGAGGCAATGTCCCTGCCAGAGAGCTCCGAGGCTTGGAAGGCTTGGGGGGGATCCCTGACCTGACGGCAGTAATTTGCTCAGAAGGATGGCTCTTAAAAAAGGAGGATTATACAGGATAAATCGGCAAGGGAGCCGGAGCTCTCACAAGGACGTCCTTACTCCTTCACATCCGGCCACACCTCCATTCTGTGTGTTGTTTGATCCTGACTTTGTTCTCAGTGTTTTCCCTCTGGCTGTGCAGTTATATTCCTTTTGGTTTCTGTCCGTGGACCCCTTTATTTCCTGTTGCTGTGTGCATCTTTCTCAGCATTTGATTCTTGTTGCTTGCCTGCAGCCCTTTCCAGCCTTCTGAGTCTCTCTGCACCCTTGCTCAGCATCCCCCTCTCTCCTGCGCTGTATGCTTGCTCCCTCCATCCTCTCCCCTGGCATCCATTCCTAACTGGCTGCAGTAGGTTTTCTTGGTTCTTTGTCTCCTGTGTGTACCTCGTGTCCTTCCAGCATGCTATTTGGTGATACTTTGCCTGCACAGGTGTGCTAGAGAGCCTCAACCTGGGGGCTGCCTCGCATCCCCCATCCACACCTCCAGTGGCTCTGGTGAAGACCGGGTGGCTCCTTAGATCCTGCTAATCTGGCACACCTCTCTTTGTGTGCAGTCAGACTGCTCCTACATCTGTGAGGACCGGTACCCGGGTATACCTGTTTAGTTGTTCCATTGGCCTGCTAGTAGTGTTGAGCGAACCCGGACTGTAACGTTCGGGTCCGTACCGAACTTTAGGGTGTCCGTGGCACGGACCCGGACCCGGACATTTCAAAAATCGTTCGGGTTCGGTCCGGGGTTCTGCTATTTTACTCCACGTGTTGGGAAGCTGCAGGGCAGCCAATCAACAAGCGTTTCACTGGTTTGCCCTTAGAAGCCATCACAGCCATGCCTACTAATGGCATGGCTGTGATTGGCCGGTGCATCATGTGACCCAGCCTCTTTATAAGCTGGAGTCACAGTGCTGCAGTCACATGCTCCTTGGGTTAGTATAGGGAAAGGTAGCTGACGGCGTGAGGGACAGATTTTAGCCATTTTAAGACCTGATCCTGCATCCTGAGATAGATTACTTTACTACTGCTGTCTGTGCTGTTGCTCTGAGGACAGATAGCAGAAATTAG
>BLSH010502738.1:101682-114468 GCA_018402905.1 Glandirana rugosa
TGGTACTTTTTACCGCCACCGTCGTAGTAAGAAAAGAAGTCGTCCCTATCTCTTCGACCAGTCTCATTTACCTTTCTACCTACCTCGGTTTATGTCCCGTTAGAATTTTCTTTTGGACAATCTCAGACGTTTTCTGAACTCTGGCCCCGCTTCCAAGTGGAAGGTCGTCCTGTTGTTTGGATTTGTATGTCGGTCTCGATGTTACAGATCTAGTTTTGTATAAGTACACAATCTTACCGGGTCAGTTTCAGGTTTGGATTTAGGTTAACTCTCAGATACATCTCAGGTAGACACACGTTAAATTAGAGTCATTCAAAGCTTAGGATATTTTTTTATAACCTAACCCTGCTTTAAACTTCTCCACAATTTTATCCCTGACGTTTCTGTTGTGTTCCTTGGCATTCATGATGCTGTTTGTTCACTAAGGTTCACTAACAAACCTCCAAAGGCTTCACAGAACTGCTGTATTTATACTGAGATTAAATTGCACACAGATGGACTCTACATAGACTCTCAATTGGATTTAGGTTTGGACTTTGACTGGGCCATTCTAACACATGAATATGTTTTGATCTAGACATTGTAGCTCTGGCTGTATGTTTAGGTTTGTTGTCCTGCTGGAAGGTGAACCTTCGCCCCGGTCTCAAGTCTTTTGCAGACTCTAACAGGTTTTCTTTTAAGATTGCCCTGTATTTGGCTCCATCCATCTTTCCATTTACTCTGACCAGCTTCTCTATCCCTGCTGAAGAAAAGAATGATGCTGCCACCGCCATTTTTCATGGTGGGGAAGTTGTGTTCAGGGTGATATGCAGTGTTAGATTTCTACCACACACTGACAGTTATTTACTAAAGGCAAATCCACTGTGCACTACAAGTGCACCTGAAAGTGCACTGCAAGTGCACATGTAAGTGCAGTCACTGTAGACCTGAAGGGGACATGCAAGGAAAATATAAAACAGCATTTTTGATTGCACATGATCGGATGATAGAAATCAGCACAGCTTCCCCTCATTTCATATCTTCCCCTCAGATCTATATAACTGCACTTCCAAGTGCACTTGCAGTGCATTTGTAGTGCACAGTTAATTTGCCTTCAGTAAATCAACCCTATAGTGTTTTACTTTTAGGCCAAAAAGTTAAATTTTGGTCTCATCTGACCAGAGCACCTTCTTCCACATGTTTGCTGTGTCCCCCACATGGTTTCTCACAAACTGCAAACAGGACTTCTAATGGCTTTCTTTCAACAATGGCTTTCTTCTTGCCAATCTTCCATAAAGGCCAGATTTGTGAAGTGCACAATTGATAGCTGTCCTGTGGACATATTCTCCCACCTGAGCCATGGATCTCTGCAGCTCCTCCAGAGTTACCATGTCTTGGTAGGTTTGCAGTTGTGCCATACTCTTTCCATTTTTGGATGATGGATTGACCAGTACTCCATGAGATGTTCAAAGCTTGGGATATTTTTTTATAACCTAACCTGGCTTTAAATGTCGCCACAACTTTATCCCTGACCATTCTGGTGTGTTCCTTGGCCCTCATGATGCTGTTTGTTCACTAAGGTTCTCTAATAAAACTCTGAGGGCTTCACAAAACAGCTGTTATACTCAGATGAAATTACACACAGGTGGAATCTATTTACTAATTAGGTGACTTCTGAAGGCAATTGGTTCCACTTGATTTTAGTTAGGGGTATCAGAGTAAAGGGGGTTGAATACAAATTTTTTTGGTTGTAACATGACAAAATGTAGAAAATTTCAAGGGGTATGAGTACTTTTTCAAGGCACTGTATATACCAATAAGTGACAAAGATAATAATATAATCAGTGATGGCACTTCTCAAAATGCCAGCAACAACAATAGTACCAAATAGTACCAGCAAGTGTATCAAAGTCTAAATTAAGTGATAAATATGTGCAAATAATTATGCAGGCACTCCTCCATGAGTGCTGTGTGCTCAATAAGCAAAACACCTTGTGCACCTTCACGGGTCTGTGTTTGCACCTACCTCATATATAGACCTTTCCCAGGTCTACATGAGCCTTCCCCTTAGGGGAAAATATCCAATGGCTGGTGATTCTCCTTCTGTGGTAGGGCATCTTGCTTCTGATGTGCAGTAATTCTGAGATCGGTAATGCTCAAAGAGTATAAAGGACCAACATTTTGCTGAACTGTATATACTCAATTTTTATTATAAGTATTAAAATCTCACTCGTATTTATATGTGTACCTTCTCCAGTGCACTTGGGTAAACCACTTAACACATTCAGGGTGTGTGCCCTCTTAAGAGGTCACCTAACTCTTTGCTGTGGCTCAACCCTGGGAGATAACTTCAAAACTCTGTACTGTGGAGTGATAATATCACAGACTCCGCCAACGCGTTTCATCACTCATCACATGGCTTCCTCACTATATATTGTTGAGTCTGGTTATTCCATATGGCCATTATTCACTTCCTAGTAGCTATATGTGTATACATATTGGTCTACATAATGTGAACTTTCCTAGGGGAATAATATAGACAGTTCTTTAATTTGTTAACATAATTTTGTATTGCTTTTGTACAACAAAATACAGTATGATAAGTGGAAGACAGCATTTATTCGGTATATAATTGGTTTGTAGAGTTTGTAAAACAGTGCCAGACACAGTGCACTATGGGAAGCGTGACCTTGTTGCAATCACGTGATTGCAGATGACACACTTCAATGGCAGGGTTTAATCCTGCCTTGTGGCGCTAAGCTGTGCGCCTTAACCCTCCTATTGGCTTTGCCAACGCACTTGCTTTTTCTCATGGCTCGGCATCACTTCCGGTTTCGCTATGCCAGTGAGTAACCGGAAGTGACGCAACGGGAGTTTCCTTAAATGTATGACCCGAGCGGTCAGTAATCAATGTACCCCCACCTGTGATATTGGCTGCATAATACCCCACCTGTGATATTGGCTGCAATGTACCCCACCTGTGATACTGACTGCAATGTACCCCCACCTGTGATACTGGCTGCAATGTACCCCACCTGTGTTATTGGCTGCAATGTACCCCCACCTGAGATATTGGCTGCAATGTACCCCCACCTGTGTTATTGGCTGCAATATACCCCCACCTGTGATATTGGCTGCAATGTACCCCCACCTGTGATATTGGCTGCAATGTACCCCCACCTGTGATATTGGCTGCAATGTACCCCCACCTGTGATATTGGCTGTTTCCACCATGTAATCTCATAATTAGAGTTGAGCGAACACCTGGACGTTCGGGTTCGGCGGGTTCGGCCAAACTTTCCGGAAACGGTCGGGTTCGGTACCGAACGTTATCCGAACTTTACCCCGGACCCCGAACCCCATTGAATTCAATTGGGACCCGAACTTTTCGGCACAAAAATGACTGTAAAAAAGTCCTGGAAAGTGCTAGAGAGCTGCAAAAGGAAGAAAAATGGGAGATGTTATTAGATCTGCAATCTGTCCCTCAAAGCAGTAGTAATCTCTACCTAGTCCAGTATCAGATCGTTCTGTAATGCAGGATGAGAGATCGTTCTGTAATCAGATCGTTCTGTAATGCAGGATGAGAGATCGTTCTGTAATCAGATCTTTCTGTAATGCAGGATGAGATGTTATAGATTTACAATCTGTCCCTCAAAGCAGTAGTAGTAATCTCTACCTAGTTATTATCACTGCAATCTGTCCCTCACAATCTGTCCCTCACAGTGCCGGCAGCATCCTCTCCCTACACTAACCTGAGAGCATGTGACATGCAGCACTGTGACTCCAGCCTCATATAGAGGCTGGGTCACATGATGCACTGGCCAATCACAGCCATGCCATTAGTAAGCATGGCTGTGATGGCTTCTAGGGAAAACCAGTGAAACGCTTGTTGATTAGCTGCCCTGCAGCTATTCAACATGCGTGATAAAATACCAGAACCCGAACCCGAACTTTTTTCTCAAACGTTCGGGTTCGGATTCGGGACACGGACACCCGAAAGTTCGGTACGAACCGCTCAACTCTACCCATAATCTGATCAATCGAAATACAGTCATATTCATGACCAAAATATCTTGATGCTGCTGATTAAGGGCAAAATGATCACTAAGTTTCTGCCCTGGCCAGACGGATCCAATCTAAATGAATTCTAAATCAATCAGAAAGGTAGCTATGGCTATTTGATTGAGGATTTCATCATTTTGATCAAATTGCATATTGATTGGATAAGAAAAAAATAAAGTGTGTGGCCATCATAAGGATTCTAGAGCCAATTAGGCCATTTATATTGCTATGATTTTATAAGCTTGCATAAGAGCATAAGATTGTACTGTACTCAATTTAGGAAACCCCACCCTACGTTTTACAGCTGTCCTTAATTTGCTTTTCTTTCCAGATTTGCATTAGATCAGTGATAGGTGAAATGTGAATGGATGCAGCAGACAATATTTTGAAAGTATTGTCATGGGAATGTAGTTATTCCTAAGTCATGAAGAGTACACATTTTTTAGAATTACAGCAAAGATACAGTGATAAAGGGTCAATCTTATTAGAATGTTTAAATCTGTAAATGATGGTCTTTTTTACCATTTACAGTGCATAATAGAATAGTATAATATTGTAAAAATAATATTATAGTTTGAACAACCAGGAAAGACTTTAGGAATTTTTAGGGTGCCATCAATCATAGAAAACAGCTTTATATAAAGCAAGCTAAGTTTATTGGCATTGATTAAAAGAAAGAGAAAAGAAATGGGTTCAATAAACATTAACATTTCATGGTATGGATAGCTAGTGTCCAAAGCAGCGATGGTCAGAGCATGTTGTTTGATCCCAACATGTTTCTCCAAAATTGACTTCCTTAGGGGATATCACAAAACTCTAATAGAGACAAAAAATATAGTTTATGAGTAAATATTTAATACAGGTTACACCCCTGAGACATGATTCACAGACCACTGTGGATTTTCTATACCAAGAGCACAGCAGTAGCTGATTGCTTCCAGATGGTCTCTCTGTAACTGAAAGCCAATACAGAGCAGAAAGAGATGTGAGTATAGAAAGATAGGTCATTCCTCAGACGCGCCCAGTCGGGTATATATAATTTGGATTTCAACAAACGTTTAGTTTTCAGTAACCTAATTAAAGTGTATTTAAAGCCAAAGCTTAAGCCTAGTATACACTAGCAGTTTTGTTTGTTTAACGCAGCGGGCTAAATTAAAAAAAAACTGAAGAGCTCAGGAGGAAATCCTGCACTAACAATCTGATGTTAGTACAGCGATCTCCCCCGCTAAGCTATTGTGTTCTGGCAGGGACATGCAGGGGGACAGACAACCCCCCCCCCCCCACCAGAACAACCCACTCAGCGCTCTCAGCCATTGGCCATGGGCTTTTCAGGAACCCCCTATCAATCTCTCCCTCTGTCTTTTTTAAGATGGTAGCTATTATACAAATATATATTGTTAGTTTATCTTAGTGGGATTATATTTATACACTGTATATAGTATGACCACTGTATTAAGTATATATACTTACCAGACATTGATGTATAATATAATATACATTCTTTTTCTCAGCATTGAAGTTTTTTGATATGCATGGAAAGGGCATCCACAGAACTCACCTAGCTTTGGACCTAGAAAACAATTTGTATGTCCAGTGGAAGAAGCATGGGCACCCATTTGTGACTCATTCCCTTTACACTGTGAAAGATTTGTCATATATTGCCAGGGAAATAGACCAACTTGCTGGAGGATCCAACACTGCCATTGCCATCACACTGGGACAGCATTTCAGAGCCTTCCCCATTACCCTCTTCATCAAAAGACTTCTGAATATACGTAAGGCAATAGAGAACCTTTTTAAAAGAAGCCCAAACACAAAAGTCATCCTAAAGACAGAGAATACCCGAGAACTCCATCTGGAAGTGGAACGATTCAGTGACTTTCATGGCTACACTCAATACCTCTTAATGAAGGACGTGTTCTTGGGTCTTAATGTTGGGATGATCGATGCTTGGGACATGACCATAGCTTTTGGATCTTATATTGCTCACCCTTCTGAGACCATAATTCAGAACCAGATCAACATGTTCCTGTCTTATATCTGTTAGAAAAATCTAATACTTTTATTTAAAATGTTTTTTTAAAAATCATAACATTTATATGTGAATTTAATTTATACTTTTTTGTTTAATATACTAGCATCATGTCTGAAGTTAAAAACCAAGGGGCTCACCAGACAATAGATTCTTAGACGTGTACAGAGGAGTACCTGGTATAAATGTTCATCTCACTTAAGGGACCATTTGAAATATTTCATGGTTAAGAGCATCAGACATAACCAAGGTGTTTATGAGGGAAAATAGCCTCCCCTTTCTTCAGGGCTTGAGTAGTTGATGTTAATAAAATAACAAGGGAATGTTGGTTGTATCCGATGCTGTCAGCCATTTAATATTTCAAAAAGCCCTGTAACCATCTCATTATTGCACTATAGCCGAAAGGCGGTTACAGCACCACGCTCTAGTTCTGGGAGGATGTCCATGGACATCCTTTCAGAACTGTGCCCCCTGGTGCATGCATCGGGCTTGGCCTGTGACCTCTGTGTCTTTAGGACACAGCTGATCACAGATCGGTGTAAAGGGCCAATCACGGTGGCCCTTTACCATGTGATCAGCTGTGTCCAATAACAACAGTTCACATGTAAACAGATTTGCCAGTTATCAGCAGCCCTTTCCTTACGTGCTGTGTCTGTGTGAGAAAAGGAGTGCTGATAACTGGCAAGGCTGTCAGCACACCCTTTACACTGATAATCAGGGCACTGAACATCAGTGTCCTGATTATAAGTGCAGCCCCATCGGTGCCAATCAATACTTATCAGTGCAGCTTATCAGTGTCACCTATCAGTGCCCATCAGTGCGCCTATTAGTGCCCATCAGTGTTGCCTACCAGCGCCCATCAGTGCAGCCTCATCAGGGCCCATCAGTGCAGGCCCATCAGTGCAGCCTCATCAGTGCACATCAGTGAACATGAAAAATTACTTATTTGCAAAATTGTATAACAGAAATTAAGAAAACATTTTTTGTTCATAATTTTCATAATTTTTTGTTTATTTAGCAAACAATAAAAAAAAACAGTGGTGAATAAATACCACCAAAAGAAAGCTCTATCTATCTTAAAAAAATGGTAAAAATTTCTTATGGGCACAGTGTTACAGGACCGCGCAATTGTCATTCAAAGTGGAACAGCACTGAAAGCTGAAAATTTACCTGGGCAAGAAGGTGATGAAAGTGCCCTATATTGAAGTGGTTAAATGAGATGAAGTTTTTTACCAAACCGTCCTCCACAAACATTGTAAGAAGACTAACCAAGCTTCATGTTAATGTAGTCATGTGCCCCCTTGGGGGGTGGCTAGTAATTGTGGTCCACCTGCCCGCTGCCCTCAATCACACAATTTCCACACCCTCAGAGTCACTAAACAGGCCGGTAGTTTGTTTTGCTGTTTTATTTAGGGTTAAACTTGGATGGGGATAGGGATGACTGTGGGTTGCCCAAGGATCAATCACGGGAATCTTCTATATACACCTCCGTTTATACACTCCTTCTTCCTCCAGCACATACACTTGCTGACCGTTACTCTTCTCCTTTCTCTCACCTGCGCACTACTTGCTGTTCCAGGCCTGAAAGGAAATTTATCAGACCTCCATGACACTTCCTCTTCCACCGCGGCTAGCACATGGTGAGGCCTGCTCTTACTGCTTGCAGGACCTCTGGACCACCCGTTGTGGGTAAGGGTCACAGGCTCCCATTTGTGAAGCCATGGACCCTCATTTGTGTAGCTAAGTATGTTGGTGCTAGCTGAGCACCGGATGAACTACAACTCCCAGCCCATCCATCTTCCAGGCCCTTCTCTGGCCTGCCTCACTGTCCATTGGCCCTCCTTCCCCTGACTGGCTTCTCCAAATACACCAGACTGTCCACACTCTTCTCCTAGTCTGTTCCAGCCTTCTCATCCAACTCTCAGGGGCTGCCACTCACCGACAGCAGTGGATCCTTTAAATAGCCTTTAATGTAGCCTCTCTGCTGCTCTCCTGCTCCCTTGTGCTACTCCAGGATGATGACTCCTCTCCTGGCTGCATCCGAACCTCCAGGCCTCAAGGTCACCCCCCCCAGACTGGGGGCTCCCTCTCTGGTGAGGCCTCCACACCACCTCTTCTACATTCTCCACTCCTCCACTTGAACTCTCCTCCCACCTGCTGGCAGATTACTGTATTTAAGGAGGCCTGCCGCCTGCCAATCCAGACTCCTTGTCATACATCAGAAAGTGACACCTCCTCATCTATCCCCTTTCCAGAGCTTTCTAACTCCAAAGGGGAGGAGTATCCAAGGGGTGTTCCTTCCTGCAATCTCCAGCCCCCCCTGAGCCACTCCCCAGCCCAGATCAAAACAATCCGGCCTGCACTTACTATCAGGCCTAAATAAATTTTACCTCCCCTAACAAAAACCCACTACAAAAATGTACCTATCACTCTAGGGGAGCTACACTAACATTTGAGCCTGCTTTAACCCTGTTTTCTTACAGTATATTCAAAGTTAATATAACATTTAGGCAGATGCTTTTTATCCAAGAACTATATACTGTAAAGGATGAGGGTATGCTAGGTAAGTATAAGGACGACAATTTTAGGAAGGGCTCCCTTACAGCAACAGTAGATAGGTCATGGAATGCCATACTACTAGTAATAGCAAAATAAATGGTTGCATTAAAAAAATAACTAATTCGTTTTATGCAACTTATGACATCCACAGTTTAATGATACTTTATGAGATTAGATCACTCAAAACAGTTGATTGTGGGTGATAAATTCTGCAGAATGAAATAGGTAGCTTAGCTGTCCTGGGATAAGAAATCATTAAGCAAGTTTTAGTCCAATTTATTACCCAAGGGGGTACATCCTGCCTGAAGTTTGGAGCACAGTGGCAGCACCTTAAGTGCCAGCGACACCTGCGAGCCTCAATGCTTTGACCACTGGCATTCATATTTGACTGAATCTATCAGCTTCTGGGTATGAGGTCCTGCTTTAGAGTCCTCCTCCACCTTTGTTTTCTGTACCAGTATAAGCAGAGTTCATGTGTCACAACCTAGTCACTTTCAATGTGTTTGGCTGCCATGGCAAGACAGGCTGATAAACGTGATCTGGTTATAACAGTTTGCACTTTCTCTCCCGCCTAAACAGGCATGTTTGTACAACCTCAGTGTTCCTGTGCAAAGAAAATGCTAGCCAAAGAGACATGATTAGGCAGTCTGAATGGTAATCTGGTGGTTATACCTCTACTGTGAGGGCCTAAGGTGCAAACCACCCTAACTGGTTGCTATAGGTTTCTGCAGTGCATTAGCCAATACCCCACAGCTTATCAGTTCTTAGTTAAGTGTCTTATTTCATACATTCCTTCTCTGGAAAGCTTTGAATGTTCATATTAGATGCTACAAACAGACACATGTAGCAGTACCCCCATAGGGGCTGCTGAGTATTGTGGCCCACCTGTCACCCTGCCTAGCCCGGCATTCACTTCCCAGACATTTCCAAGACAATGAACAGTCCATGAGCTTAGTTTTTTTATATTTTATTGAGGTATTTGAACTTGGATGGGGAATAGGAAGTATGGGATGCCCAATGGAATCACAGAAAACTTGGGACAACTTACAGTACAAACACTCCTGTATATACACTCCTTTCTTCCTCCTGCACAACTCTTGCTGCAGAACATCACTCCTCAGCTCCTCCAGCATTCACTTCCTTGAGTTTCCGGGCATAGCTAGCATCTGAAAAGTTGAGCCTAGCACTGGCTTAGCTAGACCTTAGCAATTGCTTATTACAGACAGGGACCGCTGGTCCCTATTGTGTGGCAGAAAATAAAGTTTTGATGCTAGCTGCCCCTCAAATGGACTACTTATCCCAGTCAGCCCTCTTCAGTCCCTGCCAGCCCTCCTGGCCGCAGATGCCTGACTCCGCTGCCCATGACACCACAGTCCATTCCGCTGGCTCTGCACCCATCTCAAACTGCAATCTACCAGTTCTCTCAGGTGTGCCTCACCTTACTGTGCATGTCACTCACCAGCCCTCCTGGCTGCAACCAGTGGTTCCCTCCTGGAGACTTGCCCAGCAGTACTAGCTCCTGCTGTCCACTCCTGCTCCTCCTGTGCCTCCTGTCTAGAACTTTCATGATTTCTTGAAAGGGCTCCATCCTGCACCAGAGCCTAGGCCCAAGGACCCCCCCCCCCCCAGACTGGGGAGCTCTCTCAAAGGTCCCTACAGCCTAGTACTCCATCTCCAGTTCTTCCACCCTACAACTCCTCCCCAGCTGGGCTGGCCCTAGGTATTTGAGGAGGCCTGCCCCCTGCCAATCCAGGTTGGGGATTGGTAAGGAATACCCCAGTCAGCTCCGTCTGTCCTCCTCTCTTTCTAGCACCTTCTAGAAAGAAAAGGGAGGTCTCAGTGATGCTGACTGTGAGTCACTAGCTGCTACTCTGAGCCACTCCCAGCCCAGATCAAACAAAAGCAAACAGGCCTGCCTACATTTGCCTGCACTCACAAAAATCCTAATCTAGCACCTACCTATGTAGAGGGTGCTGCACATAGAACATTAGAAAAAGACAGCGCTTATAGCAAGATTTGATTACACGTAAAACCCCCTTATACATACACTATATTACCAAAAGTATTGGGATGCCTGACTTTACATTCACTTGAACTTTAATGGCATCCCAGTCTTAGTCTGTAGGGTTCAATATTGAGTTGGCCCACTCTTTGCAGCTATAACAGCTTCAACTCTTCTGGGAAAGCTGTCCACAAGGTTTAGGAGTGTGTCTATGGGAATGTTCCACCATTGTTCCAGAAGTGCATTTGTGAGGTCAGGCACTAATGTGGATGCGAAGGCCTGTTTCACAGTCTCCACTCTAATTCATCCCAAAAGTGTTCTATCGGGTTGAGGTCAGGACTCTGTGCAGGCCAGTCAAGTTCCTCCACCCCAAACTTGCTCATCCATTTCTTTATGTACCTTGCTTTGTGCACTGGTGCACAGTCATGTTGTAACAGGAAGGGGCATCCCCAAACTGTTCCCACAAAGTTGGGAGCATAAAATTGTTCAAAATGGCTTGGTATGCTGATGCCTTCACTGGAACTAAGGGGCCAAACCCAACCCCTGAAAGACAACCCCACACCATAATCCCCCTTCCACCAAATGATTTGGAGGGGTGACCCAATACTTTTGGCAATATAGTGTGAATTAGTGAGTTTGCGGTGGAGGACCTCTCAAATGTGCTTCTGGAAGAATGGTCAAACATTCCCATAGACACACTCCTAAACCTTGTGGACAGCCTATCCCAGAAAAGTTGAAGCTGTTATAGCTGCAAAGGGTGGGCCAACTCAATATTGAACCCTACGGACTAAGACTGGTTCATGTGCGTGTAAAGGCAGGCATCCCAAAAATTATGGTAATATAGTGTATGTATAAGGGGGTTATGCATGTAATCAAATCTTGCTGTAAAAGCACTGTCTTTTTCTAATGTTGTATGTGTAGCACCCTCTACATAGGTAGGTGCTAGATTAGGATTTTTGTGAGTGTAGGCAAATTTAGGCAGGCCTGGCTGAAAGTGAGGCCTTGTTGTTTTTGTTTGATCCGGGCATTGTCACTCTTTGACCAAGATTCAATCCTGGGACCTAGTGTTCTTGGGTCAGGTTTCCTGCTGCCTGTGCCACTGGGATACTTCTATCTTTGTAGAGCTCTGGGTTTCTGCTGCTTGGTGATATGGGACTCTGGCTCCACTCAGTGGCCAGCTGTAGATAGTTTCCTCATCTCGTAACCTATAAATCCTCTCTTCCTCTTCCAGTCCCCATCCTAGTATAGGTTCCATATTCTATTGTTATTGTAGCGGGGTGCTAAATTTGTTAGGCTGTTAGGCAAAATATATTTGCAAGACACTACTGGTCTTGCTGTAATTTGTAGTTTCCTGATCTCTGGATTTCCTCCTTTTAGTGCACTTCTCCACTATGTCAGTAGGTGGCACTGCTGCCTAAGATATGAGTGAGATGAGTCATAATATTCCAGAACATTCTGGAATGATCTCATTCTTTTCCTAGCCAATCCACTCGGTGCAAGTGCATTGTGGGTAGGTGGGAAGAGACCATATATGGAGAGGAAGTCATGTGATCGGGGTAGCAGTCGTCGGTGAGAGTCCAGCCCAGCTCCTCTGGGGTAGGCCCCAGTCGTTCTCCCAGTTCGCTGGGAGGGGCCTGCGTTACAGAAGCCTCATGGCAGCAGGCCTGAGTCCTTAGGCCTATTCAGGAGTCTCGGATGTCAGGAGACCCATGCCTGTCCGGAAGATGTAAAGTATTGTGGTGCGCCTGCCCAGGATCTGCTTCAGTAAGGGGACTGAGAGAGTTCCATGGACCCGTGAGTGTACTCTGTTCATTTTCTATGTCAGGATCCACTTAAGCCAAAGAGAACTGTGAGAGAGTTCTACCAGCCCAGAGAACTGTGAGAGAGTTCTACATGTTTGTGAGTACATTCTGTTGTTGCTAAATTGGGATCCACTGAAGTTTAGAGAACTAAGAGGGAGTTCTACAGATCCGCAAGTGTAATGTGCGTTTTTGGGGTTGCTAAGTGAGACAGCCACGTGTCAGAGTGTTCAGAAGAGGCTGCGGCCTGTTATGCTGTCTCACTGTATTTTTGCCTGAGAGTCTGCCTGCCCATTGATATTTTTGATTGTTGCTGGATGCTGACCCCGGATGGGGTCTCCTCGACCCGACCT
>BLSH010502764.1:6594-24773 GCA_018402905.1 Glandirana rugosa
ACCCGTTAAAAAAAAAGGAACACGTCACCCCGAGTTTATACTCACCTGATTCGCCATTCCTCCAGAAAACTGGACTCCCCCATGGTCGAACGGTGGACATTTTCAAGACCACTGGAGCATAGGGGTGCTGGACCAGTCTTGTGCAGGGAGGATATGTGGATCAGGTAAGTATATCTCCGCTGTCCTCTCCTCTAGAATAAAACAAACAGTTAACCCATGCAGTGCGGGTACAGCCCCACTGCACAAGGAAAAAAAAATTGCCCAGAGTTCAGCTTTAAACATTTCAATACCTTTGTCCTAATAATCATAAAATATTTATATATATATATAATGTTTATATGTGTGTGTCTTTTTTATATTTACCTATTACTTAAAGTGGTTGTAAACCCTCCTTTGTTATTTTTTGAAAATTTGTATTTATTGAAAAGTTTTTCAACTTATCTTTACAAAACAAAGCCTATTGGGCATACCCAGGCTTAGGGAACAAAACAAAAATACATCGCACATGAAACATAAAAACTAAAACAAACACCCAATCCCTGGAAGTGCTCATAACCACCCAATACCCGGACTCAAGAGGTGTCACCAACAAAGAGGAGACAATCAGGGGTATCCTGCAAACCCTGCCAATTAGTTAACATAAGGGAATAGAAGGAAGACACATTCATAAAGGAACGGCCACTAGACCATTCATTTAAACTGAGCATACCTACAAGAACCTTCATTGCGAAGCATTAGTAGAATCTGATTCCAACCATATATGCCATACTTTATCGAATTTAGCTGGGCATCCCCTAGCAGCATATGTAGCGTTATATAAAGGGACTATGGAGTTAATTAAAGATTTCCAAGAGTCAAGCGTAGGGGCCAATGCCTGCTTCCAGCGCAGGAGAATGGCCTTCCTGGCGTAGAAGAGGAGCAAACCCAGGAGAGTCTTGGTCGCCCGGCGATGAGCCAAATCGCCCACCAAACCCAGCAGGCAAATCTTAACCTTTGAGGGAATATGGATTGTAGTAAGAGCTTCAATAAAGGCTATAATCTCACCCCAAAAACCTTGAATTGCAGGACATGTCCAAAACATGTGTAGAAAATCAGCTCCGGCACTCCCACACTTCCAGCATACCATGATTGAATTGGGATATATTTTAGAAAGTCTATGTGGAGTCATATATACACAGTGTAATATCTTAAACTGAATTAAACGATCCCTGACTGAGACCAATTGTGTGAATGGATATTCCCACATTTCCTCCGCCTCCAGCTCAGGGCACACTCCTCCATTTGTTAAATAAATTCTCCATTCCGAAGTGGACTGAGGGTTGGGGAGCTTTGTAGAATGAGGAAGTAGGTTTTGCCAAAGAGGCATCTTGGAGGGCAGATTCTAATGACGAATGGAGTAGGACTGGGACCGAACTGCGAGTTGAAGGCATGGCGGATCTGTAGGTATTTAAAGAAGTGTTGATTAAGGAGTCCAAAACGTTCCTTGAAGGAATCAAAAGAGGGAAAGTGGCCAGCCACTAATAGGTGGTCTAGCCTCTTTACCCCCCTCGCTGCCCAGAAGCCTGGGTACGGGAATGTTAAGAACTGGGGGAGCTGTGGATTAAACCAAAGGGGGACTTCTGGGGACCACATCTGGGAGTCTGGGTGTTTTTTGCAAACCAGAAGCTGCCAGGCTCTAATCACCATTTTCATTGAAGTCGTGAGAGGGAATTGTGCCTTGACTCCCCTATACAGGCTGTTTCTCAGAGACTCGTAGGACCCCAATAGAGCCGCCTCCAAAACCACAGCAGCGTTGGAATCATCCGACACCACCCAATTGTGGGCATGATTAAGTAAAGCCGCAAAAAAATACTTTTGAAGGTCAGGACACGCCAGGCCACCCTCTAACCAAGGACGTTTTAGGATGGCTTTGTTTAATCGGGGAGGCCTGGCCCTCCAAAGAAAGGGGGAAAATAATTGAGTCAAATTGATGAAAGAAGGACTTTGGGATCCATACTGGGGCATAGTTACATAGTTAGTCAGGTTGATACATATACATATATACACACACATATATATATATATATATATATATATATATATACACACACACCCAGATAATCCCATATACAATCCTTCACCCACAGTTGATCCAGAGGAAGGAAAAAAACACCAGCAAAGCATGGATCCAATTTGCTATAACGGGGGAAAAAATTCCTTCTTGATTCCCTGAGAGGCAATCGGATTCACCCTGGATCAACTTTACCTATAAATGTTAGAACCCAGTTATATTATTTACATTAAGGAAAGAATCCAGGCCTTTTTTAAAGCAATCAACTGTGCTGGCCAGAACCACCTCTGGAGTCTATTCCACATTTTCACAGCTCTTACTGTGAAGAAACCTTTCCGTATATGTCTCAGGGCATACAGAAAAATTGGGAGTATCTTCATCTTTACCAAATTAATTCTCCCTATAATGGAGAGAGGAAGGTTATCCCAGGCACTGAGCCGCTGTTTAAGTTGTGTGAGCAAGGGGTGGAGATTTAATGAGATAAAGTCTGAGACTCTGGGGGAGATGGTAATGCCCAAGTAGTGGATGGAAGACACCCACTGAAGGGGGACCGAGGACGCCATCTGTCCCAGAGTCTGACTGTCTATGGGCATGATCTGGGACTTACTCCAATTTATTCTCAAACCTGACTGTGCTCAGAAATGAGAGATAATTTCCAACGCCGCTGCCAACGAGGGCCCGGAGTCACCGAGAAACAACAGAAGGTCGTCCGCGTACAGAGCCAGCTTTTCAGTTATTGATCCCACCCTAATACCTACCACCGCTTCCGAACTCCGCAGGGCCAGGGCCAAGAGTTCCATAGCCAGGGCGAATAGGAACTGGGACAATGGACATCCCTGTCTGGTGCCCCTCTCAACCGAGAAGGGAGCAGAAAGGTGGCCACCCAATTTAATCTGTGCCGTTGGAGATTTGTATAGAATACTTATCCATTTTCGGAAAGCGGGGCCAAAGCCAAATGCTTCCAAGACAGCCTGCATAAAATCCCAAGTCACCATATCAAACGCCTTTTCTATATCAAAAGCGACCAATAACCGTGATTGGGAGGGAGAGGAGGTGGGGGATCTGAAGATGAGTAAAAACTCGTCTTAAGTTAATATCGGTGGATTTGTCAGGCATAAAGCCGGTTTGGTCTATGTTTACTATACCAGCCAACACACCCACCAATCTGTTAGCCAGGACCTTAGCCAGAATTTTAAGGTCACAGTTAAGCAGAGAAATGTGTCGGTAGGAGGCGCAGTGTCTAGAGTCCTTGCCAGGCTTAGGGAGCAGAACAATATGAGCATTATACATAGAGGGGGGCAGGGAACACGAATCAAAGCACTGGGAGTATAACTTCTGCAATCTAGGAGCCAGCCTTGCTGCATATTGCCGATACCAGTCTCCAGGAAGCCCATCGGGACACGGAGTCTTCGAAGGAGGGAGGGATGTAAGAGCCGATTCGACCTCCTGAACAGAGATCGGCGCATCCAACCTCCCCACCTCCTCCTCCAACAACTGCGGTAAGGATATTTTTTGCAGCTCAGACACAACACTATCTGAGGAGAGACATTGTGGTTTTCGATAGAGCTCCCCAAAGAAGGCCTCAAACTCCTGTAGGATGGCCTCTGGGGTATCAATACACATACCATCCCCAGATAGCAGCCCAGATACCACCCTCTGATAATGGGGTTCTGCCACCAAGTTGGCTAAAAGACGGCCATTTTTATCCCCAGACTCAAAGTCTACCCGCCAACACTTTAGCATCAGAGTGAGTGAGGGAAGTGAAATGTAGATTCAGCTCTCTTCTAGCCTGGGCCAGATGTAAAAACCCATCTGGGGATGGATGGTCAGCGAAGGCCGCGGAGGCGTCAGCCTCCTGTGCTTCCAGCTGTGTTGTGGTGGTATTATGGTCAACCCGTACCGATTTAATAGCAGAAATGTAACCTCCTCTAACTGTGGCCTTAGAGGCATCCCAAACCATCTCTGGGGAGGAAGAGTCTTCATTAGTCGACCAATAGAAGTCTATCAGTGGATTAATTATTTCAGACACCTTCTCATCCTGAATCCATCTAGGTGCCAGTCTTCAGGCTCCGGAGTCTCTCCGCACCCCCACCTGAAGATTTAACTCCAGGGGAGAGTGGTCCGAGAGTCCCGCTGGAAGGTACGAAGCTCCTGACAGTTTAGTTAAGACTTGAGTATTCCCAAAGGCCAGGTCAATCCTAGAGCCTGACCTATGAGTGGATGACATACAGGAGAATGTTTTAGTGTCAGCATGTTTCCAACGCCACAACTCCTCCAGACCAAAGGTGTCAGCCCATCCCTTCAGATCTGCAGAAGCCATACGATTTGGGTTAGAAGAATCTAGGGCTGCGTCAAGGATTGCATTAAAGTCTCCAGCAATAATAATATGGGCAGGTAGTAAAGGAGCCAATTTTTCGTAAATGGTATATAACAAACCGTAGTCCAATGGTGGGGGCAGATATACATTCACCAGGGCCCACTTTAGGGAGTAAATTTCAATCAGGAGAATAATATATCTCCCACCCGGATCTGAGACAATTTTGATTACCTTGCAAGGAAGAGATTTGTTAATAAGAATCGATGCCCCTCTGGAATAAGTGGAGTACGTGGCGTGGAAAGCTTGTCGCACCCAGGGCCTACGCAGGGCCATGATTCGGGAGCCAGTGAGATGTGTCTCCTGTAAAAAAAGTATATGAGGTTTATGGGAGGTTAAGTATTTAAATACTATGGACCTTTTGAACTTATCATTGAGGCCCCGCACGTTCCACGAGACTAATTTAACCCCTGAAAGAGCCATAGAGACAATATCGTATGCATGTGAGCTGATAAATTAACTTTACCTGGGGGTCCCCACTGAGTGGAGACAGATTGTAGCATGGTAAGCTTACCCTGAGACCATTCGTATCGAAAACCATGAGCCCACCGTGAGTATGGAACAATAAGAACATAATTGCAAAACCCCTACTAATTAGCCAAAACCCCAACATAACTAGGCTAGAAGTTTTCAGTCCCGTAACAGCAACACAAACCAGAGTGGAGAAGAAACTCCCGTTATTCCCGATGGAGGGCCTCCAGAGAGCAATTTCACACCGGAGACCAAAGTCACTTCTTGAACGACGAAGTGGGGGGAGAACTGGAACGAATTCCTCTCCACTGCAAGAGGGAGAACCCGATGTAGCTTAGTGTTCTAGTCCTCCAAACAACTCCGTTGGAAAAGGATGAGTAATAAAGGCGAAAAAGACAGTTAGATCTGAGAATTCTGGTTAGATCCAGGGGGGAGGAGAGTGTCATTATTGAGATACAAATTATTTCATGGTGTTCAGCCAGTCGTCCGCATCAGAAGGATTATCAAAGAAGCGGACCGATCCATTGTGCGGGACCCTGAGACGGCTGGGGAAGAGCATGCTGTATTTGATGCCTTTCTCACTTAGGCACCAGCAGACCTCAGTGAATGACTTCCTCTTACGCTGAAGCTCTGCAGAGAAATCCGGGAAGAGCATAATAGTGGAGCCACCATGAGTTAGAGAAGGGTGCTTATGGGCCTCAGAGAGAATTTTATCCCGGTCCCTGAAGTTAAGAAATCGAACCAGAAAGGGTCTCGGATTAGTGCCAGGGATGGCTCGGCCCGTAGGGACTCGGTGGGCATGTTCCACTACGTAGGTTGGGGGGAGATCAGTGAGGCCCAGGAGATCCTTGAAGAACCCTTCAGCGAAAAGTGTAGGGTGGTCACCCTCCTCACCCTCAGGGAGGCCCAGAATCCGGACATTATTGCGTCTGGCCCTGTTTTCTGCATCATCTGATTTGGAGACAAGCATTTGGACTGTGCGTTGTAAGTCTGCAATAGCATTTGTATGGGAGGCCGTAAGGTCTTCAGTGGTAGTGATACTGGCTTCAGATTCTGACAACCTGCCTCTGATTTTATCCAGATCATTTCTTATAAGTGTACATTCCTCCGCCAAGTGATCGATTCTGACCAACATAGCCGAACTGCTCTGTTCAATAGCAGCCAGGATAACTGCAGTGCTGTCTTGGGGTGGAGAGGGGGAAGTAGGACCCCCAAGGGAGGATCCAGGCTCCATGGATAGTTCAGTCAGTAATACCTGTAGTCTGTTCACCAAAGAGGCCTTGGGAAGTACCGCAGGAGATGGAGAAGTATGGGCAGGTGTACAGGATTTCTTCGCTTTGCTCTTGGATCCCATGAGGTGAGAAGTCCAGGGTGAAACAGGCCAGAAACAGAGGGGGGGGAGCACACCCACAGCAGACTGATGAAAAATACTGAGGATATTGCAGAAATGGTACGATAGAAGCTGCTCCCAATATGCTAGGAGAGAGGGGCCAGTTACATGGAAGAAGTGAGATGAAGGCTAAGCAAATAGTTCACCCCTAGCTGAGAGAAACACAGGGCCCAGAAAAATCAAGCACTCACCGGAGCCGCTCCAAATCCTTTAGTCCACACTTGCAGGGGTCCAGTTACTGAGCACAGGATCCAGGGTGGAGGCAGCTGGGCCAGCACTCTGTACACCCAGCCAACTCCCAGAGTCATAGAAACCCTGACAACAGGAGGGGATAGGCAGGCACGTGGGCAATATGGCTGCAGTGTCAGCTCCTTCCCCCTCCACCAGTAGTAATGAACAGTCCGGGGCCCCCACTCTCCCTCTCAGCACTGATGCCAATCTCAGGTCCCCCAGATGCACTGTAGGATCCCTTTGAATAAAGGTAGATGGCCCAGGAAACTGCTGGTTCGCGGCCGCTCCGGCCGCCGTCTAATTGAGGCCGCGGCTTCTAGGCCCGAGTAGGCCGCAATTCAAAAAAGTCCGTCCGGACTCAAAATAACCCCCCAGACTGGAGCACCAGGTGTGGTAGGTGCTGGATCTGAAGGATGGGGTCCAACCAGCACTCAGAAGCAGAGGATTGCTAAGGATTAGGCCAGGATTCAGACGGAGCTCTCAGGAAAAGCGTCCGCCGCCGCTCACATCCGGTCACGCCCCCTCCTTTGTTATTTTTACCTACAGGTAAGCCCGGTGAAGGCTGGTGGATTTTTTTTTGGGGGGGGGGTAGGCAATCAATCACAACCCCCCGGGCGGCGAGCAGCAGATGATGGGCTGTGGGTCAGGCAGCGGGTGATGGGTGGCAAGCTGTGGTTAGGGCAGCGGCTCCTGGGTCCTCTCTTAGATACTTGGCCGCTTCAGCCATGCGTCTCTTCTGTCCTCCTGCTAGGCGTTCAATAGGTTCGCCTGTCCTTTTCAGCCAATCGGGTCTGTCCGGGAGGAGGATCAGTGTAGTGGTAATGAATATTTATTCATTATCGTCACACAACTGGGTGGGGTTCTGCGCCCGTAGCCCACCCTTTTTTGAAGCCTATTAGAGCCTCTGGCTCTAATTACGTACTTCAAAAACACCCCCCCCCCCAATGAAATCCATATATCTGGCATCCTTGTATGTAGATCAGGGGGCCAGGCGCATGGATAGGGGGGCAGCACCCGTGTGCCCCTAATGCACGGGCTGCCACTGGGTAAACCTATGATAAGGCTTATCTGTAGGTTAAATGAATATCTCCTAAACCTGCAAAGTTTAGGAGATATTCACCCTGTACGTAGCCGCAGATGTCAGCGGCGCATGCGCTCTGAAGGTTCGGCATACCGCTTTAAATATTACTCCATTTTATTATCACAATGGGAGGCTGAGGACCATTTTATGTGATGGTACAGAGGTAAAGACAGGTAGTCCTTGTTGAAAAATCAGGTGTAAGTTGGACCTGATTCTTCCTTTGCCCTTTAGCCCATACAGATCGAATATACAGAGTGCCTGTTCTGATGCTTACCTGGCCTTTGCCATCAAGATTTTGACATCAGATGTATATTTGGTCATGCTTTGATAGGTTTAATCCTGTGCCATGAAAGATGGTGACCGAGCAGATCTGATATTTTTTTTACTTGAAGTGAGGATTCACAAATCATTGTTTTTCATTTTGGGAAACAGGTATTTCCTGCATCAGAGTGATGTGTTTTCAGATTACTTAATTCATCAAATAACAAATGTACAGGAATACAAAAGAAAAAATTGTACTGCACTATATTCAATAACTATATGAAATCTACCACTTGTGTCAAGTAATCAACAGTTAGGCCTCATACACACAGACGTTTTTTTACCGCCGCGTTTTTTAGCGTTTTTTGCAGCTCTCCATGTTATTCAATGGCCTCATACAAACGCTGATGTTTTTGAGCTGTAGATGGCATCATTAAAAAATAGCAGAGGCATGTTTTTTTAAACAAAAAGCCTATTGACACTGATGCTCACTAACGCGCATTAACGCTGATGCAAAGCGCAGACAAAATCATGTTTTTGACGCCAATTTTTTCCTGGGGTCGGTCCAGACGTTTTGCTATTACGCCCGTGTGTATGAGGCCTAACAACACAAAATGGTTGCATCAAAAAAAAACAATAACTTATGAAAAGTATCAACTGTTCTATATTTCTTCTATTTTTTAAATATCTATATCACTGTTGAAGGCCAAGGTCTTGAAAAAAACTTTTAGAACCCTATTCAGTCCTATGAAGTGCAGATAACCATGTTTTACATTATATGCAAAGTAGATGTACACCTTTAAAGCTTTGAATTTTCAGCTCTTTTGAAATTAAAGAAAAATGCTTTCTAATTGCATCACTTCCAGGAGATTATGTGACATTCCAGGAAGTTGCATATTCCACCATGCACTGCCTCACAGAAGTGGGCATGTTTACGTCTCTGGACCACACCTCCCTCATTACTATACCACCTCTTTTTTTATTTCCACCCAGGTTCCTACCTCTTCCTTGAGGCTGGGTTCACACCATTGCGAATTGGTTGCGGGTTCCCCGCCTCCAATTCGCAATAGCAGGAGATTTTGACCGACTCTCTATGGAGCCGGTTCACATATCTCCGCAGCATGTCCGGTGCGTTTTTCCCAAAAACGCGTCAGTTTCAGGTCCGAATTCAGCCAAAAATTTGAGCTGAAATCGGACCAGAAAGGTGAACCAGGACGCACCGGACCCCTGCTGTGAGCCGCATGCGGTTCATATGTGAACCCAGCCTTAAGGTGGCAAAAAAGTACAATCTGATTGTACAGTTTTTTTTAGACCTACCATCAGCTATGCAGTGCAAGGGCCTGCATGATTTGCAAATAGTTACATAGTTAGTCAGCTGGAAAAAAGACACAAGTCCACCCAGTTCAACCAATAAAAAAAAAAACAAAAACAAACAAATTTAATTGATTGTTCAGATTGGTTCTCCTATTCTATAATTCTGGTAAATCTGAAGGAAATTGTACAGAGATTGTACAATTAGATTGCATAATATATGGCAAGCTTTATACAAGTACATGGGAGGGAGTGAATGGAGACACTCGGCTGTCAGGCCTTATTCACATTTCGCATTCCCACACACTTTTTTGTGGACGCTTTAAAACGTTAACGCTCGTCCCACATAGGGCAAGTGAATGGGCTTTCTTAAAGCGGAGTTCCACCCTGTTAAAAGTCAGTAGCTACCAAAAGTGTAGCTGCTAACTTTTAACAATCGGCCACTCACCTGTCCCTCGCTCCAGCGATGTGGCACAGTTTTTACTATGCTTTTTGGTCGCATCTGCTACCTGCAGAAATGTAATATCCATGCCACACGATGCGCATTTGCAGAGCATTCAGAAACGTGCAGACGTGTATGGAGCATCATTCTTCTTGTGTAACCACTTGACGACCAGCAACATACCGGTATTTTGTTGGACTTCAAGTGATCATACCGGGAGCCACAGACATCATCCCGGTGTTGTTTTTTTTCAGCATATGGTTGGCTTTCTTATGGGAAACAATCCTGGTGGCCACTTCACTGCTGGATTGCTTTTACAAGCAGCGGGAGGGGAACCCCCCCCCCCCTGCCAACCCCTCCGGTCATCTCTATGGTATCGGGAAATGGAAGCAATGGAGCATTTCCTCACTTCCAGTTTCACAATGGTAAACAAATCCTAACGGGTTTAGGAAAAAGCATTGGATCATATTGATCTTGCTTTTAAGGGCAGAGGAAAGATTTGGGGTCTCAAAAAAGAGTACCTGTCACTGCCTTTTGCTATCACAGATTATTTGGCATGTTGCGGCTTTCATGTCTTTTAGTGCGCATTTTGCTGTGTTTGTTGCTTGTGTTTTCATGCAGCAAAATGTGTGTTTGCTTCCACAATTGTGGTGCCATTAACAAGTAATGGCACCGAAAGCTTGACTTGTTAATTTTAAGTATATAAAGGTGGCCATACACTGTACAATCTGATTGTACAATCTCCTTTAGATTCACCAAAACCTATATGATAGGAGGATACACCTATCTGTCTAATCACTCTGTGGAAAGTCAGACAGGCCCTTGTGCTACATAGTTGATGGTAGATGTAAAGGAGATTGTACAGTCAAAGTGTAGAGTGTATGGTGAGCTTTACAGACTTCCAGGGACACACTTCTCCTGTTTTCAATAGTACAGCTCTGCTCCTGAATATGTGGATACCACATGTGAGACTTTTTGGAAGCTTAGCAGCATATGAGGGGCCGAAAACCAATGACCACCATCAAGCTTTCAAAGGGTGTAACTTCCTCATTTCACTTCCTAACTACTTATCACAGTTTCAGAGGACCTAAAATGCCAGGATAGTATAAAACACCCTCAAATGCCCCCTTGGAAAGTAGACACGCCAAGGAATTTGCTAGAGGCATGGTGAGTATTTTGCAGATCTCATTTTTTTGTCACAAGGTTTTGAAAAAAAAAAACACATCTTCTTTCTTCAGTTTCCAAAATCTTATGGCAACAAATGAGATCTGCAAAATACTCCATTTGCCTCTTGGCAGATACCAAAAAGGAAAGGGGTCATTTGGGGGGTATTTTGTCCTATCCTGGCATTTCAGGTCATCTGAAACTGTAGTAGGTAGCCAGGAAGTGAAATGAGGAAATTATGCCCTTTGAAAACCTGAATGTGGTCATTGGATTTTGGGTTTCTATGTGTGGCTAGGCTGACACATGTCTCTCACATAGCAAAATGGGTTTTGGAGTGTAATTCCACATATTTATCACATGTCATGGGTATATCTCATTAAAGTGATAAAAAAAAATAGTCATTTCCCAAAAACTTGTGTCCAAAAATAAAATCGTCCATGGACTCTACTTGCCTCTCAACAAATACCTTGGAGTGTCTACTTTCCAAAAAGGGGTCATTTTGGGGGGTCATTTTGGGGGGCGTTTGAACTGTCCTGGCATTTTATGCTGAACATTAGAAGCTTTCACCACACATCCAGCCACTCTTCTAATGTTGAGCATACATGTAATGTTTTTTTTGATCAGCACACAGATTCTTAACAGATTCCTCAAATCACATGATTAATCATTGTGGATGAAGAAATCTCTGCCTGAAGAATAATGAAAAAAATATGCCGATGCATAGCAGCGATCTTCCCACTGACAACCCCCAGGCTCCTCATGCTTGGGCATACATGTTCTCCTGCAGTGATGCAGACACTGATGTATGTATTCTGAAACCAGCACTCTGCTGCTGTCACAATAAACAGATCAGTGCTGCAGCTTATTTGCGTTCTGCAAAGCAAACAACAACAGCTAATAATAACACACAGTAGAACATTAACTCAATAAAACAGCAACTTTTTTTAAATGTATTTATTTTTACTTTTTATGGTTGCGATAGACAGTTTTCTAACTACCTAACCTCTTTTGAGACCCTTCTTGTGCAGGATTGTATGCCCTAGACTATGGGGAAGAAGAGCTCCTGGCTGTCAGGGACTGCATGCGCACTAGAAATAAAATTTCCCTGCCAGTGCCAGGCTCCTCATGCTTGGGCATACATGTTCTCCTGCGGTGATGCAAGCACTGATGTATGTATTCTGAGACCAGCACCCTGCTGCTGTCACAATAAACAGATCAGCGCTGCAGCTGATTGATGTTCTGCAAAGCAAACAACAACAGCTAATAATAACACACAGTAACAGTAGAACATTAACTGAATTAAACAGCAATTTTTTTTTAAATGTATTTATTTTTACTTTTTGTGGTTGCGATATACAGTTTTCTAACTACCTAACATCTTTTGAGACCCTTCTTGTGCAGGATTGTGTGCCCTAGACTATGGGGAAGAATAGCTCCTGGCTGTCAGGGACTGCATGCGTACCAGAAATAAAATTTCCCTGCCAGTGCTAGCAGAGATTATGCCTGATCCTGCTAATGCTGCGGTTTTGTGTATCAGAGGTGGTAGTGATCAGAAAGTATACTGACACTGCACTTGTTGGGAGTGCTAAATGCAAGTGCTGCCAGCAAATGGGGCTGATCCTGACAACACTGCATTTTTAACCACTTCAGAACCGCCCACCGCACATATACAGGGACAGGGTGGCTGTTCTGTGCCAGATCACGTACCTAGTATGTGATCTGACACTTCCGGGTCTGGGGCACACGTGTGCCATCGGCGTCCTGCTCCCATTGTGATAACACACAGCAGCAGCCCTGCGGTGGGTACCGTAGACTCGATGTCCGCCGGCACCCACTGATTGTTTGATACACAGGAAGAATGTAAACAAGGTAGACCACCATTCTGTCAGTAGGGAAGGCATTGATGCTGTGTTTCTGCTAAGCAGGGACACGGATCTATGCCTTCCCTTAGTAGAAGCACTTCCCTCCTGATCAAAATAGCACAACATATTTTTGATTTTTTTTTAATGTGAATTATAGTGAGTGCAGCTATCTATTGGATTTATTAGGATTACACTTGGTTTATAAGTCGGATTGCTTATATTTAGCATGGAGCATTTATTTCGTTATTTTTTATTTTACTATACTAGTAATAACAGTTATAGTGTGACTATGATAGTGTTGCTGGCAATCAAGGGATTCATTTTGAATGATGATAGTGTGGTGGGCAATCTGACATTATCTGATGCTAGCTGGGAGGGATGCTAACTGAAGTCGCCTGTGACACCAATACAGTGATCATGCTGTACTGTGTACAAATTACACTGTGAATAGGCACTCAAAGGGTTAACTGGAGGGCGGTCAAAAGGTTAAATGTGCTTAACTAAGTTTGGGCAAGTGTAGAAGTGCTGTTTCTACTCACACAGGTCTGCTTTCTTCTCTCCTTTAACTGAAAAGGGCTCAGGTAGAAAACAACTGTGCAGTTCCTGTGTCTGTGTTTAAAACATTGACAGAGGCTGTGCTGGGATTCGCTACAGCTGATCAGCAGGTTCACTGGCCAGAACCTGGTGACAAAATTGTACTATAGCGAATCACAGCACAGATCGGGTGGGGGCATGCACCCTAAACCCGGAGCAGGCTGGATGACTTACAGGTATATGCTCCAGCCTGCCCGCAGTATTTGTACTGTGAGTGATCTGGAAGTGGTTAACTTCCAGGTGGCAACTAAAATACATTTCCTGTATGTGCTATAAATCAATAAAAATGGTAAAGGAAACATTCTTTGTAAGGTGGGATATGGTTTCATTTAATATCCTTTTAAAAGAAGCGTGGGATTCAAAAATAACAAGCATTCATACCTACCTATGTATGTCCAGCATCCATCTGATGCTGCATCTGTCCCCATCGGCTCTACACAGAGAACAGAGCAATCAAAGACTGCTGATCACTCAGTTCTGGGGTCCGATTCGAGCAGAGAGCTCTGGCCCTCCAGTGCTCACTGGAGTGCCAGGCTGTGGAGGGAGCGGGAACGGCTAGCTCAGGTATTAGCTCGCTTTCTGCTAAATCTGGGTCACAGGAGTGCAAATGTAAGAACACTCCTGTGACCCAGAGGAGAAGTATGGCCATAATCTGTAAGGTACACTAGAGGCATTTTACCTGCTCTGACAATTGGAAACAGTTGTAAGCACACACCAGGTAAGCAATAAAAACAAATTTATATTGGGAAACTGACATAAAACACTGCATGGTATTTTAGATTTAGTGCCCTTTTCTGAACATATACAACCATTACAATTGGTAAACATTATATACCTCCAGAAAAGAGGGCTGATGAACATACTGTCCTGCCAAATAGCTGGGCCAGGCTCACTCCACAAGAGAGCCAGGACAAAGTTTGTCCTTTGGACTAAGTTTAACCACTTGCCTACTGGGCACTTTCACCCCTTTCCTGCCCAGGGCAATTTTCAGGTTTCAGCACTGTTCCACTTTGAATGACAATTGCGCGGTCATACAACACTGTACGCACATGACATTTTTATCAATTTTTTTTCACACAAATAAAGCTCTCTTTTGGTGGTATTTAACCACTTCAGCCCTGGAAGGATTTACCCCCTTCCTGACCAGAGCACTTTTTCCGATTCGGCACTGCGTCACTTTCACTGACAATTGCGCGGTCGTGCGACGTTGTACCCAAACAAAATTGACGTCCTTTTTTCCCCACAAATAGAACTTTCTTTTGGTGGTATTTGATCACCTCTGCATTTTTTTATTTTTTGCGCTATAAACCAACAAAGAGCAACAATTTTGAAAAAAAAAACAACAATATTTCTCTTACGTTCACTGACAGACGCAGCTCTTCTTAAATGACACGTGGGTTTTATGTCGTCCTATCAGGAGTGACTAGGCAAAACAGATGCAAAAGCATCAGGGATAGGCTGGCCCCTCCCATGGGGGCCGTCCTCACCTGAGCCTATAAAACCCCCTGCTGGCCAATAGCATTCAGTTTTGTTTGCCTAGTGCAAAGGAGTTGACTGGGTTCCCTTATGGGACCTGCGTTTTTATGCATGTAAATTTTCTCTATGAAAAAGATGAAGACTTCTATCAAGTAGCCGGCCTTGGCATAGAGCGGATATCACGAATCCAAAGCTTTGCCCTGCCCGGCCACCTCCTGGCGACCTACCCTAAAATGACAGGGCTGCGTCGCTCAGGGCCCGTTCCGTGCGGGCGGCCTGTGGCTGTTGCCACTTGTGCCCAGTGTCTGGCTTTTGCCTTTCCAGTGGCCTTGGCCAGCAGCAATCCTTCCCGGGACAAGGGGGGAAAGTCTGCTTCGGGTGGCTACCCGCAACGCCCGTCGGACTGGTGAGTGGACCCCTCCTCCGCCCTTAGGGCGTGGGGGGGCGACATCCGGGGCAGTTTTTAATTTTAACGGTAGCTTTTTTTCCCTGTCAGGGGGGCACCTACTTATTGCGTTGCCCCCCTCCCTGCCCCCACCCCACGCCCCCCCCCCCCTCTGGTCGCCGCGTTCACGCGGCATCGCGTTTGTGTTATTGAGGGCCCTGGGGCCTGTACCGGTGTTCCCACTGGGGAACATTCGTTCGCGTGCGTTTTTAGCCACCGCCATTTTGTGACGGTTGGCTCATGCTGCGCGAGCGCCATTTTCTCCCCGGTGGCAGGTTTTGGTATTACACTCTGTGTAACTGCGCGCGCTTCCTCCTCAGAGAAGCGGCAGCTGCATGTGTGGTACAGTCCTCAAGCGCGCCTTTTTTCTCTCACAGCGCTGACAGGCTACAGGGCTAGAACCAGCAGTTTTGGCTGGCCCCTTGGGGTGTGGATTTACCCTGCAGCGCCCTCTGATTTGGAGCCGGCTGAGCAACGCTCCGCACAAGCCCCTGCGGTCACTTTGGACCTCTTGCGGGCTCTTTTTGTGGAATTTATTCCTAAGGTTACTGATCCGACCCCTGTGCCCCCCGCTAAGCGCTTGGCCCCCCATGTCTCCTCAGGCGAGGATTCAGATCGTGAAGTCGCCTCGGTTGTCACGGGGACCCCTGTGGAACTCTCTGAGGGCGAATTGGTCCTCTCAGATACTGAAGAGTACCAGAGGGCCTCAGTGGCGCGCGACAAGGCAAATGTAGCGGCGCTAATTGCTGACATTCGCCAGGCTCTGTGCCTTGCTCAGTCTGAGCAGGCCCAGACTTCCACTTATGTCTGTGGGTCTATGAGGCCTCCTAAGTCCCCTAGGGCTTTTCCCTATGATCAATTTTTTGAACGGGCTGTTTTTAAGGAATGGGGTTCCCCCAAAAATTCCTTCACTTTGCCTAAGCGTTTTGCAGTGCGCTATCCCTTTGAGGATGCTTTCCTTAAGCGGCGGGCTTCCCCTTCGGTGGACCCACCGGTGGCCCGTTTAAATAAGGCTACCACCCTTCCTGTGGAGGGTTCGCCCTCTTTTAAGGACGCGGCGGATCGTCGCACGGAAATGGTGTTGGCTATTTTTCAGGTAGCAGGTTTTGCTATGCGGCCAGCTCTGGCCTAAGCAATGTCAGCGCAGTCCCTTTTTGAGTGCCTCTCCTCAGTGTGCAAAAATTGGCGTTGCAATTGTGCAAGGAATGAGTTGCATAAGGTGCAACACGTGGTGGAAGGCCTCCATTATCTGTGCGACTCCCTGCTGGACATCATGCCCATGCTGTCCAAAATTTCAGCTTTTGCTATAATCATCAGACAGGTGTTGTGGCTGAGGTCTTGGTCGGGTGATCAGGCGTCTAAGAAACGCCTCACTGACCTTCTCTTCCAAGGGGGTCGTTTGTTTGGACCACAGCTGGACGAAATCATTAAAGATTTCACGGGGGAAGAGTCTCTTTCTTCCGGAACCCAAACGGCGGGACTTTCGCCGACGACAGGGCCCCTCTTTTTCTGGGCAGAAAGTTTTTTCGTGCCTCAGGCACAGCCGGGGCGGGTTCCAAGTCCGGTAAGGCCCTGGCTGGGTCTGGTAAGAGAACCTGGCGATGAAAGCCCGGTAAAGCGGAGGATAAGCCCTCCTCAGTGTGACGGGTTGCCCCCGCCCATATCTCAGGTGGGGGGCCAGTTATTGGAGTTTGCGGACTGCTGGACAGCTCACATCTCCGATCGGTGGGTCCTGGATGTGGTGTCCACCGGTTACCGGATAGAGTTCAAAGCTCTGCCCCCAGACAGGTTCTTTCCCTCCAACCTAAGACTTCCACAGGGGCGCCTGGAGGAACTGTTAAGCGCGGTCCAGTCCCTCGCGGACATGGGCGTTGTGGTGCCAGTTCCACTGGAGGAGAGGTTCTGCGGTTTTTACTCAAACCTCTTTGTGGTGCCCAAAACGGCGGGGTCAGGCCGATTCTGGATCTCAAAGCTCTGAACTGCTTTGTCAAAGCACAGAAGTTCAAGATGGAGTCCATTCGCTCGGTCGTTGCCGCCCTGCATCAAGGGGAATTCTTGGCATCCCTGGACATCAGGGACGCCTATCTGCACGTTCCCATCTGCCAAAAACACCAGCGTTTTCTGCATTTCGCAGTGGGAGACCTGCACTACCAGTTTGTGGCCCTACCGTTAGGTCTGGCCTCGGCTCCCAGGGTGTTCACCAAGGTGTTGGCACCGGTCCTAGCACTGCTAAGACTGAGAGGTATCGCAGTGGTAGCGTACCTCGACGACCTGCTCTTTAGGGCGGAGTCGGTAGTGTCCTTGGAGGAGGACGTGAGAATCACGGCTTCTACACTAAGGGACTTCGGCTGGCTCATCAACCTGCAAAAGTCCTCGCTAGCCCCCTCATGTCGCCTGGAGTACCTCGGTCTGATTCTAGACACGGTGCAGGCGAAGGTGTTCTTGCCTCCCAACAAGCTATTGGGGCTGAAAGCGGCGGTTCGGACCCTACTGTCGTGCCGGAGGTCCTCCCTAAGGTTCTGCATGCGGGTGTTGGGACTCATGGTTTCGTCCTTAGAGGCGATACCTTACGCCCAGAGTCACACTCGGCTCCTGCAGAAGGCGATTCTGTCAAGGTGGGACAAATCTCCCCTTTCTCTGGACAGACTGATCCGTTTGGACCACCAGGACCACCAGGTTTGCCTAGTCAGACAGGTCTCTTTCCCCTCTAAACAGGGTGGAACTGTCTTAGCGGAAGACGTCCTCGGCTCACACTGAGACCCGCATTCCATAGCGGAGATTCCTGCTTTGGTACTCAGGGTTGTGGGCGTACGTCTTGGAATCCCTCCTGGAGGCCGTGCTGTCATCCCAGGCTTGGCGGCGAAAGTCGGGGTTATCGAACAACCCTCCGTTCTTGTGGAAGCGGACGTGGCACAGATCTTAGTCTGGCTCCATGAGGTCCGCTGTACTCCCCCGATCGCTCCTGAAAACGTCCAACTACTCGGTCGGCTTCAGGGAATCACATCTTCGGCACTAAGAGTGCAGGAG
>BLSH010502764.1:30270-44642 GCA_018402905.1 Glandirana rugosa
GAATTTCTGTCCTGAGCCTGTTGCACTTCATTTCAGCCTCTGCATGGCTCGCCATTCATCACTGATGAAGGAAAAGCCATTGAACACCTCTTGTTTTTTGGCTGCAATAGGTGTTACTTGTCCAAGGAGGTCTTCCAGCCTTATTGTCCCTCTTGTTAGGTTTCTGAAGCCCTGAAAAAGAAAAAGAGAGAGCAATGAGATCCACTATTAATTAGAAGATGCCTCTATAACATCTGGACAGCCATTTTCCTTGTGTGGGCCATTCAAGGCCGTATGATTGTGAGATGCCAGATATAAGTCACCACAGTGCATAAGTAAGGATATGGATTTTCACTATTAGAATTGAGCAGACTCCCTTCTGAAAGGTTTATATTTGTCCCTCTATTTCACTTTACTCAATTCTCCTGAGTCTTCAGATTGAGAGTTTGGGTGAGAGCTCATCCGAGGTCTGCCAGTTGCTAGCCTCTCAATTTCAGTTTCACACACTGTCTCCCAGCTCCTGAGTACATGCCAGTATTAAATAAAGGAGCCCTGTAGCTCAGTTATGTGTAACTCCTTCCCCTAGACCAGGGGTAGGCAACCTGCAGCTCTCCAGCTGTTGTAGAACTAGATTTCCCATGAGGCATTGCAAGGCTGCTGGATACAATTACTCCCAGAAGCATGATGGGAAATGTAGTTCTACAACAGCTGGAGAGCCGCAGGTTCCCTACCCCTGCCCTAGACTCTCAAAATGATGAGTCAGATTCCATGTAAAGCTAAAATATTAAACAAAAAATGCTGCACAATTCTATTAAGTGAGCTCAGAAAATTCACTCTCATAAATCTGGTCTTGATTGTTTCTATTTATGCACAATGATACTCATGTCATTGTTACTCCTCTCTATAAACACCCAGGGCTGGTGCAAGGGTTTTTGACACCCTAGGCAAAACCTAATTTTGCAGCCCCCATTTGGCTCCGCCCCTTACTCCGCCCTCTTTGCCTTGTGCATGTATACGATGGAGGTGGCAGAGGTGGAGATTTTTGCAGTGCCTCTCTACCTATTTTCCCACTTCCTCATGCCAGCCATGGTCCGCAGGTATATGGACAGGCTATGGTAGTATATGGACAGGCTGGAGTAGTATATGGACAGGCTGGGGTAGTATATAGACAGGGGCTGGGCGCCCCCTGGGCGGCAGTGCGCCCTAGGCGGCCGCCTACTCCGCCTAGTGGTAGAGCCGGCCCTGTAAACACCCCCCCAGAAAATGTCATGATGGGTCACAGCAGTGTGTCCAGTGACAGGCTGGTGTACCCCACACACTATTCAGATTTTATACTTACCTTTCGACGTACAAAAAATGGTGGTGGGGCCTCCCCTGCCTCCACCTCCTTCCAGTTTATTCCATCGAAAAATGGGTGGTGTTGAATTTCAGCCACATATTTTCTACGCTTCTCTGGATCTGTGCACAGGATCTGTGGGAGAAAAAAATAGAAAAACATAAGATAACAGTAATGGCACAAAATTGCTAAAAGATCTATTTTATAAATCTCTGCAGCTTCCAATCCCCACATATCGCAGAACATCTTCCACATGGCGCTGGCAATTTATATCCTATTAATAAATGCAGAGAGCAATGTGGAATCTGCAGTGTGTTCTCTGCATAATACTAAAAAGAATGCTTATTCATAGGAGGAGAGTGCTGTCACATGACGTTTCAAAATCATGTGACAGGTGTCTTCTGTCTCCTATCAAACTTTTGTACAGTCATTAGGATGAATGGGGCTTCCCTTACACTCAACACAAATGAAGTTCAACCCACATTTATAAAGCACACTGGCTCATTGGCTGAGCCTATATGTCTACTTCCTTGTCCTGCTGGGACTGTGTCACTACTTACCTTGTTTAAAAAGTCAGCAAAGACGGGGTCCACATCCTCTGGGTAACTTGGTTCATCACCCAATCTGGGAGCCCGATTATCGTCATATAAACAGTCAAATGGATGTTTATCAAAGGCCGCCTCACATAGTAAGACCCCCAATGCGTAGAAATCTACGGTTTGATCATATGGCTGATTAGCAATCATCTGTGGAAAAATCAGAGAGAGAGAGAGATTAGGATCAGAGAGACAAATCAGACTGGAAAGCAACAGCATCACTTAGAACAAAGGTCCACCCAAATGTTTGCATGTTTAATCTGTAACTTAGTTAAAGTGGAGTTCCACCCAAAAGTGGAAGCTCCACTTATCTGCTTCCTCCCCCCTCCAGTGCCACATTTGGCACCTTTGGGGGGGGGGCAGACGGGTAACTGTTTTTGACAGGTACCTGTCCCCACTTCTGAGAGACCTGGCTGCGGCGAAGGTCCCCCGGAAGTTTGGCCCCCTCCTCCTTCCCCAGGCCATTCACAAAACTCAGCACGCTTCGCGCATTCGCAGTAAGGAACCGTCTGTAAAGCCACAAGGCTTCACTGCCTGTTTCCCTTACAGGCAATGGTGGCGGCAGCACCCGAGAGCCGATGAAAACATCAGCTAGGGTGCCGACATTGCTGGATTCCAGGACAGGTAAGTGTCCTAATATTAAAAGTCAGCAGCTACAGTATTTGTAGCTGCTGACTTTTATTTTTTTTGGGGGGGGGGGGGCTGGACCTTTAATTTCGAAGCGTCTGGCTTCTATGTGTAGCAGACACAAACTAGCCATTACACACTGTCCATTTTCATCTTCTGTACACACAGAGCTATAAGTAATTCTCTGCCCCTGCCAGGCACAATGAAGAAAAACAGATTGGCAAGACCAATTTTTATCCTGACAGATTCACCTTAAGATGATTCATATGGGACCTCCAGGGCTGTATGGGAACTGGAGAGGACCCCCCCAGGACCAGATGGGACTCCGAGTATTGGACAGTTCCTGAGCTAAACTTCCAATGCCAGGATACAATTTAATGTGAGATTCCCACAGTCTGATATGGGCAGATATTTACTTCCCTTATATGTTGCCCAGTTAATGGCAGGTTAAAGAGTATCTGTCACTATGAATAAAAATTGCCCCAACTGAAACTTTAAATGTTGAAAGCTGTGATTATTCAACCTGTGGTGCTAGTTCCAGGACAGACCACCCCTGCGGGGCAGGCCACACATAGCGACTTGCCAGTCATGGATCTAGCACTGATACTGGAAGTCAGTTGCTTCCTTCAGGGACTCTCATCTAAGCAGCAGCGGCAGTCCATTATGGGTGCATGGGCGCCCCACCCCATCCATGTGTCTGGCACCCTGATCTACATGGCAGGGCGCCGAACTATGGATTCCAATGGGGGGGGGGTGTTTTTCTTGAATCACATGAGAGCCAGAGGCTCTATTGGGCTTCCAAAAAGGGTGAGCACTGTGCCCTGATCCCACCCAGTTCTGTCACACTAGCAAATTAATATTCCCTATTGCCACATTGATCCTCCTCCCGGCCGATAAGGAAGCGGGTCTGAGACCCGTCACCCGATTGGCTGAAAGGCCAGGCGATCCTATTGGACGAGGGGAGGAGGGAGGAGCCACACGGCGGAAGCCACCATGTTGCACGGAAGGCACGGGAGCCTGCTCGCTGAAGCCAGCTGCCCGCCAGAGTCCACAACCCGCCAGCTGCCTGCAGGAACCCAGTACCCGCCTGCCCGCAACCGATGGGGTAAGTTGCGGGGGGGCAAGGGGTTCCACCGACCACCTGCCGCCCCTGCAGCTAAGGATTCTAAAGGTCAGAGTGACAGGTTTTCTTTGGTTAATAATTGCCACAAGTACACAGCTTTTATATCATCCAGGACTAATTTGGTTTAAAATTGTTCTTTGCACACAGGTTCCCTTTAATTTGGGCTTAATTTGGTCTATAATATCTCTGTGTATACAGGTTTTCTTTAATTCTGGACAGACAGGCTCGAGCTGGTCTTTAATTGCCATGTTTATACAGGTTTCTTCAGGACTAATATGATAGATAATTGTCCTGTGCATGGGTACATTGGTCCAGCAGATGAATGATCTTTTGCTTACCTCTGGGGCCATGAAATGGCAGAATCCTTTAACTCTTGTCACTAGGTAACATCCAAACACGTTGGTTGCTGCTATGCCGTAATCTGCAATTTTCACATGACCAGTGCTATCTAGAAGAATGTTTTTACACTTCAGGTCTCTGCAGGAAAAAAAAAGTGTCAGGTGAAGAGTTTAGACAATAACCCCCCTTATATCCTATATATCATATACCCCAGTACTACTGATCCTCAGAAGGAGGCATTCAGCAATCATCATTCACAAAGTTCCCCTTTCTAGGATTGCCTATACACAGCATGATATCCAGGAAACCATCATATCATTCATGAGCTGATTGCAAATTGGGTTGAAAGTAAATACCTGTGAATTACTCCTCTGGAATGCAGGTACTGCAGACCACACAGGAGCTCCGCTGCCAGGAGTCTGAGGGTGGGAAGGTCCAATGTTTGCTTGGCTTCTAACAGCTCCCATAGATCTCCTCCTCTCAGATAATCCATTACATAGAATAGGTGGTCCTGGGGAAAGGAATACAGATAGGTTAGTGAATACATTTCAGTTAGAAGATTCAAATGAAAGTATAACTTGTTATAACTATTTACCAAAACACACTGCACACCATCCATCTATATCTCCCTATATCTCTATCTATGTACTGTATCTATCTAGGCCAGGGATATGCAATTAGCGGACCCCCAGATGTTGCAGAACTACAATTCCCATGAGGCATAGCAAGACTGACAGTCACAAGCATGACACCCAGAGGCAGAGGCCTGATGGGACTTGTAGTTTTGTAACAGCTGGAGGTCTGCTAGGCCATCTTCACTCCATATACAGACAAAAGTCACACCATGACATTATTTATTGTATGGTCTCACTTTCAGGCAGATGCTATAAATACATAAAGAAAGCACAAATATACTAAACTTAAAAGTAGTACAAATTTTCTGTTTCTTCCCCTACATAGGATTAGTCTCATCCAGTTATATTTGAGCAATGTTTGTGCTCCTCCTGCACATTACATTTTTTATATGCCATTTATTACATAATTCTGTATTTTTAACAATTTCAAAAATAGACTTACCTTTGTTTGAAAAGTGGCATAGGCGTGGATGCAGAAAGGACTGCCCGCAGCCATCTCCAGAACCTGGCGTTCAACCAGGGCCTTGCTTGGGTCATCTAGATTTAGAATACTCTTGCAGACAATCTTCACAGCCACCAGTCTTCTGCTATCACGGTGTGTTGCCAGCACCACCTGTAAGAGAGAGAGGGTTAGTACATCATCTTTTCCATATGCTCTAGACTTAACATCATTACGAGACATCCCTCATGTGCAGTACTGAATTATCTTTCTTTTCCTCTTTCTTCTGTCCTGCTAGCTTTGCCCTTTGCCAAAACACGACTGACTGTCATAAGTGTCTTATACACACAAAGAGCCTCCGTCAAGCCCTCACCACAGCAGGCTGATTCTTAGGTGCCATAACCCAGAGCGACCCATCAGAATCACCCTGAAGTAGTCGGCCAAGTACAAGGTGGCTCCTGACTGGATGCTGCAATGTCAAGCACAGTCTAACACTTTGTGTTAAAACTTTCCCTTGCAGTGGACTCCCCCTCTGCACTGCAAGAGTTAAATACCGGTACCTAGGGGATGATGAATAAGGTGATATACTTCTTCCCTTACTCCCACAGGCTTCCTCCTCTTCCCTTCACTGACCAGCTGGTTGCAGCTCTCTGATGTCCCCCCATATAGTGCAGATCCAGGAGTCCTGCATTATATGGGAGGATACATCGGCTCGTGGGAAGCGGAGAAGAACGCTGACTGCTGGAGAAGCGAGGAATAATTTAGGGATATGACCTTATTCATCACCCCTAGGGGAAATTAGCATTTAACCCTTGAAATGAGGGAGTGACCCAAGGGTGTACAGTCCCTCTTGTTCAGTATTTCATTCCCCTCTTTCTCCTGCAGAGAATTGAGAATGAGGATTATCATATTGAGGGAGATTTACTAAACCTGGTGCACAATGAATTTAGTGCAGCTGTGCATAGTGACAATAAAGCCCACGTTCACACCGGGCCGTTTTGACATGCAATTTGACATGTCAAATCACCGCCTATTGCCGTCAATGGCACCGCCCGCAAGGCCGGCGTTGCACCGATTCCCAAAAGTAGTTCCTGCACTACATTTGGTGACTTCGGGGGCGATTTCAATAGACATTTGTACAGGAACCCGCACAGATGTCTCTGAAATCACTCACGAAGTCAGAGTGACATGCGTGTTTGAAATCTTGCGAGTTCGGCTGATTTTGCATGATTTCAAACCCGCATCAGTGTGAACCTAGGTAAAACCTAGCACCTGATTTGTTGGTATGCACACCTGCACCATATTCTGTATGCACCAGGTTTAGTAATATCTCCCCCCATTCTGTCCACCTAATGCTTTTCTTTGGTCACTTACCTTTCCATAGGCTCCCTGTCCAATTATCTTGTGGAAGATGAAGCTATCCGGACCGAGGGAGCCTGCTACACGTTTTGTAGGAGTTGCTTCACTCTCTGTGGTGTCAGTCAATATTATCCCTCTGACTCCTAGAGAAAGAAAGAAAGTAAATTTATTACCCCATCAACATACAAATCATGTTATTATGCTTATTTCTATTTCTGCAATTGATGGCTCCAACTGCTACACCGGAGTGCAGCAGATATAAAAGACTGACTCCTATAACTGATAATTACATTTTTTTTTTGTCCATGGAGTTGCACAGGAATTGTAGAGGAGCTCCAGTCTCCTCCCCCCCAAAAATAAATTAAAAGTCAGTAGCTACAAATACTTTAGCTGCTGACTGTTAATATAAGGACACTTGCCAGTTCAGGGATCCAGTGATGTCCGCACCAAGCTTCATTCAGCTATGGGTGCAGGCACCGGCATCTTAGGTAAGGGAAAATGGCAGTGAAGTGAATGGTTCTGCAGTCTTCTGGGACCTGTGTGTGTCCCAGAAGGCTGCAGGGGGAAGGAGGGGGGGGCAAACATTCTCACAGTTTGCCACGGCGATCTGACCCGGAAGTGGGTGCAGGTACCCGCTTACTCCCAAAAAGTACCAAATGTGGCAGAGGACAGGGGGGAGGATGCAAGCAAGCGGAACTTCCCCTTTTGGGGGAAGCTCTGCCTTAAAGTAGAACTCTAGGCAAAAACACTTTTTTTTTTTATTCTGGATAGATCGAGGGATGGTTATAACCCCTGTCAGATTTTTTTTTTCTGCCATCTGTGTCTCATTGCAGAGATTTCCCTTCACTTTCTCTCCCATAGCCAAACAGGAAGTGAGAGGAAATCTCTGCAAATTAAAGGAATTCCTTGGGGACCCCCAGGTCACCAAAACTACTGTCCCCATTGGAAGGTTTCCTCTCTATTACGTTTCTGGGGACATCACAAAATTTGCAATTTTTTTCTTTTACTTTCAGACAGAGAGGGTAAATTTCCATAACGGGGGGCACAGACAAAAATAAAAACCGACAGGTGTTCTAATCCCTCTCCAATCTATCCAAAACAAAAAAAATGTTGCCTTTTAGTTATAATTTAAGGTCACCCTCTGTGTTTATCATCATGCTCTAGAGATGCTGCTTTACTACAAGAACTGAGGCATGCTGGGAGTGGGAGGTGATATCCTGGGCTGGCGTACAGTTTGTTTTTGCCATTGTCCTATCACTCTGTAGGCAGCAGTATAACCCAATAGTATATGACTACTTGTGACCCTTAATGGAGTCAAAGAAAAGGATTGTGTAGTGGTAAAAAAAAAAAAAAAATGTATGCAACAGAAAATTATGAATAAACTGCTGGCTAATAATATGTGTTATAGGAGGAACTGAAATGACACCATCTGTCATCTGGCTGCTGTGCTGTGTAAGTCCTCCCCACATTACAGATAGGAGAAACCCTGCTTGGTGTACACACAAGGGGTGGGCTGGGGGGCAGGAACACTGCTCATATCCAAAGGCAGGATTGCCTGCAGTCATCATGACAAGGGGGAGATCCAGACTCCAAACTGTGAATCACACCCTGAGGCACCCAGGGTAGCTGCTGATGGGGTGCTATGAGACATTTTAGGGCTATAGCACCCCCAAGCACCCACCTGGTGCCACCCCTGCTATAGTCACACTTTGACATTTCTCAACCCTCCTTATTAACAAAGCAAATCTCTGCTTTTTGAGTTAGGTTATACTCTAATGTGGAAGTTGATAGAGAAATGCCCTCCTCTCCCCCCATGCGCTATATGAAAATCCATTATAATACTTACCTTCTTCATCTGATCTTCTCTTCTTCAACACAGGACTTCCCCATTCAATCTTTTCATCAGATTTTCTCTTATTTCCTTTCTGTTCCACAGAGCTATGAACTGCACTTCTCCTCTTCATCACAGGACTCTCACATTCATGGTCTTCATCAGATTTCCTCTTCTTGCCTCTCTGTGTCTGTCCTGTCTCTGTAGCATTATCATATCTGCTCTGTTTCCTCGGAGTTGCACCATTCTCCTCCACATAGCTCTGTACTGCCTCTCTAGTGCTATCAGATTCCTCCTTTCTGCTCCGCTTTCTGGGGTTCACCTCTGAATTTATAGATGTTGAAGCAGAGCCATTCTCATCTTTGCTGGCAGCGTTTTTTTGCATAAGATTCCACTCGTGGAATGGAATAAGCTGCTTCTCACTGTCTGTTGTCATAGACTTCCACCTCATATCTGGATGGGATACCATTTTGTTTGTTATAAATTATATATAAAACAATGAAAAAAAACGCCCTCTTTCCTCCTAAGTTGCTGTCTCCTTTCTGTAATATATATTATATGATGTGTATATATAACAGAATTAAAAGTAATCACTAACACTGGAATGGAGCAACAGAAAATATGTGTTCACTCTGCGCCTGCTAGCAAGAACTAACTGACCAGCCACCTGTAGAAATGGTATGAGGTAGGCTCCTCTGTGACATCACACAGTTGCCTGGCAACCAGTTGCAGGAAAAGACTTCCAGGGTGACTGTTTTTATGCAAATTAGCCTGTTGTCCCGGGAACCTGGTGTATTGAATACTGTCATTTGCAGCAGCTATCAGAATTATTTTTGGGTGTCAGTTTTTATGCAAATTAGCAAGACAGTGATTGGCCAAACAAGCTGCTTCTCATTCAGCAAAGTCTCTGCTACAATTGTACAGAGCTATATGTCCATATTCATGGGCTGCCAGATGTGACGGTTTTTAAAATTCAAATATAAATTTATTGCTGAAGATCGGACATTTATTACAAGGTTACATCCTGACCTGGAAATATATGTCCCATCATGCGTGTCACAGAGTATTAGATTTATGTTGTCACCAGAGCCTGAATTCATGATTATGCAATTTTCATTTAGATTTACCAAAACCACATAATATGTGTGTGTGTGTATATGTATATGTATGTGTGTGTGTGTGTGTATATATGTATATATATATATACACACACTTGATGGATATATATATATATATATATATATATATATATATATATAGTAAAATATATACACATATGTACATAAAGGTGTGTGTATATACAGTATCTCACAAAAGTGAGTACATCTCTCACATTTTTGTAAATATTTTATTCTATCTTTTCATGTGACAGCACTAAAGAAATTACACTTTTCTACAATGTAAAGTAGTGAGAGTACAGCTTGTATAACAGTGTAAATTTGCTGTCTCCTCAAAATAACTCAACACCCAGCCCTTAATGTCTAAACCGCTGGCAACAAAAGGGAGTACACCCCTAAGTGATAATGTCCAAATTGGGCCCAAAGTGTCAATATTTTGTGTCGCCACCATTATTTTCCTTAACCCTCTTGGGCATGGCATTCACCAGAGCTTCACAGGTTGCCACTGGAGTCCTCTTCCACCCCTCCATGATAACATCACGAAGCTGGGGGATGTTAGAGAACTTGCGCTCCTCCACCTTCCTTTTGAGGATGCCCCACAGATACTCAATAGGGTTTAGGTCTGGAGACATGCTTGGCCAGTCCATCACCTTTACCCTCAGCTTCTTTACCAAGGCAGTGGTCGTCTTGGAGGTGTGTTTGTGGTCGTTATCATGTTGGAATACTGCCCTGCGGCCTAGTCTCCGTAGAGAGGGGATAATGCTCTGCTTAAGTATGTCACCATACATGTTGGCATTCATGGTTCCCTCAATGAACTGTAGTTCCCCAGTGCCAGCAGCACTCATGCAGCCCCAGACCATGACACTCCCATCACCATGCTTGACTGTAGGCAAGACACACTTGTCTTTGCACTCATCACCTGGTTGCCGCTACAGACGCTTGGCACCATCTGAACCAAATAAGTTTATTTTGGTCTCATCAGACTACAGGACATGTTTCCAGTAATCCATGTCCTTAGTCTACTTGTCTTCAGCAAACTATTTGTGGGCTTTCTTGTGCATCATCTTTAGAAGAGGCTTCCAAGACAGCCTTGCAGAACAATTGGATGCGGTGTGCAGTGTATGGTCTGAGCACTGGCAGGCTGACCCCCCCACTCCTTCAACCTCTGTAGCAATGCTGGCAGCACTCATACGTCTATTTCCCAAAGACAACCTCTGGATGTGACGCTGAGCATGTGCACTCAACTTCTTTGGTCGACCATGGCTAGGCCTGTTCTGAGTGGAACCTGTCCTGTTAAACTGTTGTATGGTCTTGGCCACCATGCTGCAGCTCAGTTTCAGGGTCTTGGCAATCTTCTTATAGCCTAGGCCATCTTTATGTAGAGCAATAATTCTTTTTTTCAGATCCTCAGAGAATTCTTTGCCATGAGGTGCCATGTTGAACTTCCAGTGACCAGGATGGGAGAGTTGAGAGCAATAACAGCAAATTTAACACACCTGCTCCCCATTCACACCTGAGACCTTGTAACACTAATGAGTCACATGACACCGGGGAGGTAGAATGGCTAATTGAACCCAATTTGAACATTTTCACTTAGGGGTGTACTCACTTTTGTTGCCAGTGGTTTAGACATTAATGGCTGTCTGTTGAGTTATTTTGAGGGGACAGCAAATTTACACTGTTATACAAGCTGTACGCTCACTACTTTACATTGTAGAAAAGTATTATTTCTTCAGTGTTGTCACATGAAAAGATAGAATAAAATATTTACAAAAAAGTGAGGGGTGTACTCACTATTGTGAGATACTGTGTGTGTATATGTATATGTGTGTGTATATGTATATATATATATATATATATATATATATATATATATATATATATATATTTGTGCTCATAAGTTTACATACCCTGGCAGAATTTGTGGCTTTTTGGCCATTTTTCAAAGAATATGAATGATAACACAAAAACATTCCTATGACTCATGGTTAGTGTTTGGCTGAAGCCATTTATTATCAATCAACTGTGTTTACACTTTTTAAACGATAATGATAACTGAAACCACCCAAATGATCCATGATTCAATGATTCAATGATCCATGATTCAAAAGTTTACATACCCCAGTTCTAATGGAAATGTTCCTCCAGTATTTTTTGATAACATACTGCATTCATCTTGCCATCAATTTTGACCAAATTTCCCGTGCCTTTGTAGCTCACACATCCCCAAAACATCAACAATCCACCTCCATGTTTCACAGGCCTCTCCAAATTTGGGGTTTATGGTTGTGGCCAAAAAGCTACATTTTGGCCTCATTACTCCAAATGACTTTGTGACAGAAGGTTTGAGGCTTGTCTCTGTGCTGTTTGGCGTATTGTAAGCGGGATACTTTGTGGCATTTGCATAGTAATGGCTTTCTTCTGGCAACTCAACCAGTCAGCCCATCTTTCTTCAAGTGCCTCCTTATTGTGCATCTTGAAACAGCCACACCACATGTTTTCAGAGAGTCCTTAAGTTATTTGTGTGTTTTTCTTTGTATCCTGAACAATGTTCCTGGCAGTTGTGGCTGAAATTCTAGTTGGTCTACCTGACCGTGGTTTAGTTTCAACAGAACCCCTCATTTTCCACTTCTTGATTAGAGTTTGAGCACTGCTAATTAGCATTCTCAATTCCTTGGATATCTTTTTATATCCATTTACTGTCTTATACAATTCAAATACCTTTTGCTTTCCCCATGACTCAGAATCCAGAATCGCCAGTGCAGCACTGGATGAAAGATGCAATGGTCTGTCAAGAGTCCTGAAACTCATTGACCTTTTATTCACACACACTAATTACAAGCAAACAGATCACAGGTGAGGATGGCTACCTTTAACAGCCATTGTGTCAACTTGTGTGCATGTTATCAGGCCAAAATCGCCAGGGTGTGTAAACTTTTGATCAGGGTCATTTAGGTAGTTTCTGTTGTCATTATGATTTAAAAAGAGTAAATAGTTAATTGATAATAAATGGCTTTAGCCAAACACTAACCATGAGTGAAAGAAATGTTTGTGTGTTCTCATTCATATTCTCTGAAAAATGGCCAAGAAATCATAAATTCTGCCAGGGTATGTAAACTTATGAGCACAACTGTGTATGTGTGTGTATATATATATATATGTATGTTTATGTACCTATACATTATTACCAACACAAAGATAAAGTAAAAAAAAAACCACAGGTTATAAAAGACTTTATTTACCTACTGAAATATGAAAAGGACAATGAGGAGTCCCAGAACGATAACCCCTCATCCCCAACTACTGGCACCCGTCCCTTCACAAGTGATACTCCAAACTAACCCACCCATACACATCTTCCTCAAACTGCCCCCACCCCAGACTGACCCTTCCACTCCACCCTCATCTACACCAGTCTGACCCCATACTTATACCCTCCACACCCATCTACCCCATACTGGTACCCCCTCACCCACATCTACCCCAGACTGACAGTCCACCACTCCCAGAGACACTAACACCCTTTAAACCCAACTTTTGATTATTGTTTGCTGCTTGAAATATATTGCCTGTCTGATGGTGATCTGTGATTGGCTGTCTCCATGGCTTCATTTACACAGATGGTGGTTAAAACAGGGTAGTAAAGTTGCATTACCGACCACCAACCTGAAGGTGAAGCTGAGATTGGTGGGGGCTGTATAACAGAAATGACATCACATTCAGCTCCAGACACAGCCCTGGTAGGTGAATGGGGCGAGGCCACAATGGGGTGTAATGTAGGTGCTTGTGGTTGGGGCTTCTCAAGGTACTGGGAGGAATATTTCACCTTATCATCACCTCCTATTTTCACCCTGAGACCCCTGCTCTACCACCCCATACGTTACAAGGGATTGTGGGGCACTCCCATGACACCCCCTGTTGATTTACCAGACATTATTACCACCAATTGGGACTGTACAATGACTACATGGAGAACAGGTGGGTGCAATCCTGGCTTTTTAGAGCTTATTCGCATGAGCGGCAGCCATTGTGGTTGATGGGGGGGCTGGGAGGTAATATGTTTCCTGTTATCACCCTGAAAATGCCCCACCATCGTGTCACACCCACATACACTACACACGGTTGTGGCTTGCTCCCATTCACTTAGCAGGGGGGGCACGTTTGCTATGGCATGTGTACAGCCCTGAGCAGCTCCATGTTCTCCTTTAGGTGGACGGTCTGGTGGCAGTAAAACTGCAGCTCGGCCGCCTGTGTTTACTGTTTCCCAGTTGTGTGAATAAGGCCTCAGAATTAAAACAGGCAGTGAGGAGGTGACACATCTCCTCCCAGCCATCTGTTACCCTCCCTCTGAAAAGTGATCCACCATAGAGCCATATAGAGGGGAGACAATAAATGGGAATGAGCCCCAAAATTCATAAATTGTATAATGGTGGATACAACATAAGTGGAGAATTTTTCTTTTTTGCTCTGTGATGTATATTATAGTCATCATTATCAATGCACAACATTGATTAGAATGTAAAATGAAGATTTTAATGTAAAAGCTCCTCCTGGGAGGTAGAGGAATGCGAGGCACTTCCACCCATACAGACGTCTTCTTTTTTTCCAAGAACATTTGGTGAAAAAGTGTCAGTCCTGTGTGCAAGCAGCCTCAGACCTCGCTGACACGGGGTGTACTAAAGTCTACACCCACATACGGAACACAGAGATGTTCCATGCATCCGTGTGCAGTCAGTCCCATTCCTGTCATTGGGGACGCAGCAGCATCTGACATCCATTCAGGTAAACACGGCCCCCCCCAGGCATACGCTTTAGCACACCCCGTGTGAATGAGGCCTTAACCACTTCCTGACCCCAATATGCATATATATGTTGTGGCTTTGAAGTGGTTATGGCTGAAGTGATTCTTTTTCTCATAAAAGAGATCCAAGCAGCTGATCAGCTACTGGATTACTTTTTAGAAGCAGCGGGAGGGGTCATCCCCCGAGAC
>BLSH010502764.1:44652-57794 GCA_018402905.1 Glandirana rugosa
GACACCCCCCCCCCCCCCCCGTTGGCTGAGAGGGCTGATGGGGAGCCAATCGGCAGACCTTTTTTGGTTATGCTTCTTGACAGAAGCTGGCTGAACAGCCGCAGTACACACAGGCCGAATGTCGGCCTGTTTCTATTGAACCAGCCGATCTTTCGGCGTATGTGTGCCAGGCTTAAGTTTTAAATGAAGGTCAGTTTCAAGTAAGAACTCATTGATTACAATAATAACACAATTCTGGTTAGGGATGTGAATGTACAGCTGCATGCGCCATGATTAGAGTTGAGCGGACACCTGGATGTTCGGGTTTGGCCGAACTTCGCAAAAAAGTTTGAGTTTGGCCCCGAACTTGACCCCGAACCCCATTGAAGTCAATGGTGACCCGAACTTTTGGGCACTTAAATGGCTCTAAAAAAGTCCTGGAAAGGGCTAGAGGGCTGCAAAAGGAAGCAAAATGGGGTAAAGGTAGGACAAGTGCCCAGCAAACAAATGTGAATAGGGAAATAACTTAAAATCACATAAAAAAAAAAAATGGAGGAGGTGGATGTGGAGTAGGAGGTTGAGGAGGCAGTGACCGTGGCGATGTAGGTGGTAGGTGGAAGTGGCGGTGGAGGAGGAGGAGGTAGCTGTGTTTTGTCATCATCAGAGACGTGCTGCGGTGGTGTTTCCATGTCCTCATCCTGAAACAGAAGTGGTTGGGCATCGGTGCACTCAATGTCTTCCACTTCTGGGGCAGCGCTATGTGGATGGCCAACGGAAAGCACACCAGCAGAGTCATCAAAAAGCATAAGAGACTGCTGCATGACTTGGGGCTCAGACTGCTTGGCTGATTTACAAGGGGCTGAGGTGAAAGACAAATGGCTATGGGGTTCAGGTGCCAACTCTGAGCTTTTAGCAAGGGATTGGGTGAGAGGCAATGTGAAGGAACTGGAGGCATTGTCAGCCACCCAATCTACTATCGCCTGTACTTGTTCTGGCCTGAGCGGCATTTGGGCCTACCATATAACGTTGAAGGTTCTGTCGGCTACTCGCACCTGAGGAAGGTGTTTCACTTGTGCGTGTAGCTGGCACAGATCGACCATCTCCTCTCCTTGCAACAGGAGCTTCACCAACACCACCAACACCAGCAGCACCACGGGCACGTCCCTTATTTGACGCTCTCCTCATTCTGGACGCAAATGTGCTATTTAGCACAAATTTATATTATTTTTTAAACCAGCAATGTAGACACACTTTTTAATTTTGTGCAAGAAATGCACAGCAAGGTGCAAATGTACTATGTAGCACTATTTATTATTCTTTTTTTTTTTAAACCAGCAGTGTCGACGCACTTTTTAATTTTGTGCAAGAAATGCACAGCAAGCTGCAAATGTACTATGTAGCATTTTTATTATTATTATTTTTTTTTAAACCAGCAATGTAGACGCACTTTTTAATTTTGTGCAAGAAATGCATAGCAAGGTGCAAATGTACTATGTAGCACTATTTTTTTTTTTTTTTTACTTTCAAAATATTTATTGAATTTTTTAATGTACAGAGGAGAGGAACAATGTACAAATCATTAAGGTAGATTTACTTTCTGCCGATACCGCTTTTAACAGACCTAGCATGAGAAAAAAAAAACATGTGATAGGATAACATACCGTTTACTGTGCCCTTGATAATTGCTAAGACAGTAAGGTAAGGTAGGATTCCGTCGGGCACCTCGTAAAGGGAGCAAGCTGTGCCCGCCGAGGTCCCATCTCGCCCTCCAATAAAATTAAACAATTCAAGGTTTCTATATGGTAGGGGAAAGTTGGTACATTAATTAGACCGTATAATATCCTAAGATAATCGTAATGTCAGCTATATAGCTGCGGTCTCAGCATAACCAATATCCAAATAGATGTGAAACCAAGTCAAAGACAGAGAGAATGAGAGAGATAGTATAGAAAACAGAATAGAAAGAAAGCTAGTCAGCGTTACTGGATAGCAGGTTGTTGAAGAGATGCAGTGCCTGGCACTAAGGGAATACCTACATGTTGAGCCCATGGTTCCCAGATCACCTCGAATTTAGGTTCAGTGTCATTTAGTATGCTTGCAACCTTTTCTTGGGACATGAGCCACAATATTTTACGTATAGCTGCAGCAACAGAGACTTTAGGTTGCTTCCACGCCTTGGCAATGGTCATTTTGGCCCCCAGTAATATGAAGTGTATTGATTTGCGATAGTGTTTGTGAGCCCTGGGGATATCCGCATTGAGGAGGGCAATAGCCGGTGATCTGGGTAGTTGGCAACCTGTCACCCTGAAGATTAGAAGAAAAACTGAGTTCCAGAAAGTACGGATGCTCTGGTATTCCCACCAGATGTGAGGCATAGACCCATACAGATAATAACCTCTGAAACATAGAGGAGTCACAGATGATTCAAGGGTGTCAGGTACCATCTCATCAGAACTTTTAGGCTGGCCTCTATTAGGGAGATGTTCAGCCCCTTGAAAGCTCTAGAATGTGATATCTGCCAGTTTACCAGGTCCCAGTGAAGCTGAAGGTCCCTTTCCCAGGCGAGTTCTGCAAGTGATTAGTAGATGATAGAGATTCCGCCCCTGGGGTCCACAGCTTGGTTTTTTTTTTTTTTTTTTTAAACCAGCAATGTCGACACACTTTTTAATTTTGTGCAAGATATGCACAGCAAGGTGCAAATGTACTATGTAGCACTATTTATTATTCTTTTTTTTTTTTGTAAACCAGCAATGTAGGCGCACTTTTTATTTTTGTGCAAGAAATGCACCGCTGGCCGCAAATGTAGTATTTAGAATATTGTTTTTTTTTAAACCAGCAATGTAGACGCACTTTTTATTTTTGAGCAAGAAATGCACCGCTGGCCGCAAATGTAGTATTTAGAATATTTTTTTCTTAAACCAGCAATGTAGACGCACTTTTTAATTTTGTGCAAGAAATGCCCCGCTGGCCGCAAATGTGATATTTTGCACAAAAAAAAAAATGTTTTATTTGTCTAATTGCAAAAAATGTAAACGCATTATTTAAAAATGCCAAAATGTTGCCAACTGAACTAACAGAACACGATTAAAGGATTCAAGTAGTGTCCCTGAAATGGTTGCAAACGCCCACCTAGCGAACAGAAAAATTGCTTAGGTTTTATATGAGGCACTTTGCTTAGCAAACAAAATGTGCTCTAGCAAACAAAAATCTCCTCTAGCACCCACCTACCAATAAATCACTGTTTTTAACAGATTTTCTAATCTGTCCCTCACAGCAGCAGCAGCATCCTCTCCTTACACTAGTATGAGATTATGTGACATGCAGTACCGGTATCCACAAAAGCATATTAAACGTCACTAGACTAGAACAGATCTGGTGTGGAGGAACCTGGAGGTAAGTATAAATGTATTTTTTTGCCATAGGTGCACTCAAGTAAAAACTGAAAATTGAATAGATTAATACAGAGGGCACAACATACCTGCCCTGTAATGCCGTTTTATTATTCAGGTGATGCTGCAGTGCACCACGGAATTTCCAGTCTGTCCCAGTCCCTTTTGTTGGTGATCTGAGAACACATGCTTGTCATACAGGAGAGCAATTCCCAAATGTACCCACTGCAGTCTCCTTGTTATCTCTCACATACAGGCATCCTATTGTAATAGAAAGTGTGGTTTTGTGGAGAACATTAGGAATTCTTTGGTTTAACTTAACAGAATTCCTCAATCCTCCATCTTTTTGGTGTAGTTGCTAGGAGCTATTTGTCTCATTCTTGAGTATAGAATTTTGTATTTTTTGTATACCTATTCAAATGATTTGCTTAAATGGCCAAGTGTACAACAGGCCATGGAATATGAGAGGGACTCGTCACTTGACTGTTCAATTTATTGTGAATTATTTAACATCTGGTGTGAAAAAGACCTTAAAGGCCAACGCCGGGCAAAATTGTCTTTTACCCATCCAATTGGGCAGTGTCTACATTGTATGAGCCAACCACTGTGTGTGTTTTTTTTTTTTTCTTTTTTATAGGGGTGAGCACAAAGTTTATTCTCACCTGATTCGCCAATCCTCCAGAAAAACACACTCCCCCACAGTCCAGCAGTGAATTGTTTCTGTCTATGGAGCGTACTCTGGGCATGCTGATATCAGGAACAGTCCATTTTCAAGACCACTGGAGCAAAGGGCTGCCGAACTGGTCTTGTGTGGGGAGAAACTTCAGATCAGGTAAGTATATCTCTGCTGACCTATGCTTTAGAATAAAACGAGCTGTTAACCCGTGCAGTGTGGGCACAGAAAAAAAAATGAATTTCCCCCTGAGTTCAGCTTTAAACATCTTAATACCTCTGTCCTAACAATAATATTAATAGACAGTAGGTTTGGAAAACTTGCCCTCTGTCAGAAAGTTGTCAATGAGAAGAAGGTTACCTTCCAACATGACAATAACCCAAAGCACACAGGAAAAATGACCAGACAGTGGTTGGAGAAAAAGGTCTTTGCATGGCCTAGTCAGAGCCCAGTCTTATGGCCTGTACACACGATCCAAAAATCAGACGAAAAATCCCACTTTCGAAGCAATCGTACGATAATCGGATCATTAGTACAGAGCTTTCGAGAGCCGATCACGACAGTTCCTCCGATGTTATTAGATCGGACAAACACAAAAAATTTTCTCGCACGGTGCCCTATCATACAATTTTAGTTTAATCAGTACAGTTGTCGTCCGAAAATACAATACAAATACACTACAACACATGGCATCACTTCAGATTTTTTATTCTGTCGTATGAGAATTTTCGTGACATTAGTAAACTCTTCCGATTCGATCTGAGATTAGCATGAGAAAAAAAAACGGACGATCTGTCGTCCGTTTTTCGGATCGTGTGTACGGGGCATTAAACCCTATTGAAAATCTGTGAAATGACTTGAAGACTGCAGTCTTAAAACGGTCACCATCAAATTTAACTGAACTTGAGCAGTTCTGCAAATAAGAGTGGGCAAATATTGCAAAGTCTACATATGCAAAGTTAGTAGAGACATATCCCAACAGACATAAGGCTATCATTTAAAGTAAAATGTGGTCCAACAAAATACTGACATAAGGGGGTGATCCTTTTTCCAACTCAGTAATTCTGTTTTTGATTTTTTGGATTTTGATATGTTGGTGTTTTATCTTTCACTTGGATGTTATAAGTTGCACTAGTAAATACAGCTGGATAAAACAAAAATTGTGCCTTTTTTCAATTCAGGCTGCAAAACCTCAAAATGTGATTATTTTAACCACTTCCCGCCCCAGCGTATAGACAAATGACGTCCAGGCAGGTGTTCCGTTATTTTGACTGAACGTCTGTTGACGTCCTCAGGATAACCCGCGATTGTGAACGTTTATCAGTGCAGCCCCCCTCAGGATCGCCACACTGGACCACCAGGGTGCTGACCAGGACCACCAGGGAGCCCCCCCAGGGACAACATAAGGAGGCCGCCCAGGGACCACCAGAGAGCTCACACTAGACCACCAGGTAAGGGGCATACAGTGCACTGCAGGGATGGCACTGTGCCCATATGTGATGCCTGCCAGTGCCATCCCTAACAGTGCTATATGCATCAGTGCCCACCAGTGCCATGTACCAGTGCCCACCTGTGCAACCTATCAGTGCCGACCTGTGCCACCTATCAGTGCCCTCATGTGCTACCTATCAGTGCCACCTATCAGTGCCCAGTAGTGCCACTTATCAGTGCCCAGTGCCACCTATCAGTGCCCATCAGTGCCGCATATCAGTGAAAAGAAAAACTTTTTTTTTCAAAATTTTCAGTCTTTTTTTATTTGTAGCACAAAAAATAAAAATGCAGGGGTGATCAAATATCACAAAAAAGCTCTATTTGTGGGAACAAAATTATAAAGATTTTGTTTGGGTACAGGGTCACATGACCGCGCAATTGTCATTCAAAGAGCAACAGCACTGAAAGCTGAAAATTGGTCTGGGCGGGAAGTGTTCTAAGTGCCTGGTACTGAAGTGGTTAAAGTATGTGTAAGGGGGTCTTTTTATATTCACGTATTACTTATTTTATTATCACAAGGGGGGCTGAGGACTACCTTATGTAATTGTATAGAGGCAAAGACAGGTATTCATTATTAAAAAATTAGGAATAAGTTGGACCTGATGCCCCTTAGCCCATACAGATCAACTACACACAGGGGTTGAGTTACTTAACCATTTGCCGACCGCCGATCGGCATCTGACGGCGGCAAAGTGGCTCTGTAAGGCGAAACGCCGTCATACGACGGCGGCCGCCAGATCGCGCACAGTGAGCGCGCGCGCGCCGCCGGGGGCACATCCGCGCGCTCACTGTGTCCGGGGAGGGCCAGGGAGCGGGTGCGGCGGCTTCGATTGCCGCCGGCCACCCGCGATGCCCCCCCGGAGTGAAGGAGCGGAGGTCCGTGTAAGTAAACACGGACCTCCGCTCTGTGTGAGGGGGAAGGGCTGTGATCACAGCCTTCCTGTACGTGAAGGCTGTGACCACTTCCCTTCCCCAGATAGTGCAGTCCCCCTACAGTTAGAACACGCCCAGGGAATATAGTTAACCCTTAGAGCGCCCCCTGCAGGTTAACCCCTTCACTGCCAATGGCATTTACACAGTAATCAGTGCATTTTTATAGCACTGATCGCTGTATAAATGCCAATGGTCCCAAAAAAGTGTCAAAATGTTCCGACATGTCCGCTGAAATATCGCAGTACCACTAAAAATCGCAGATCGCCGCCATTATTAGTAAAAAATAAAAAAAAAATAAAAACCCCAAAAATTAATTCTCATCATCCGTAAACGCGACCACTTTTGCGCAAACCAATCAATAAACGCTGATTGCGATTTTTTTTATCGCAAATATGATGAAGAATATAAATCAGCCAAAACCAATGAAAAAAAATGTTTTTTTTATATTTTTTTTTTTTTGGATTTGTATTTTAGCAAAAAGTAAGAAATTTGATTTTTTTTTTGCAAAATTGTCGCTCTTCTTTTGTTTATAGCGGCAATCAGAAATGACGCAGCGGTGATCAAATACCACCAAAAGAAAGCTCTGTTTGTGGGAAAAAAAGGACGCAAATTTCGTTTGGGTACAACGTCGCACGACCGCGCAATTGTCAGTAAAAGCGACGCATCACCGAATCGCAAAAAGGGCTCCGGTCCTAAAGCTGGAAATCCTTCCGGTCCTTAAGTGGTTAAATTGGAGAATGCAAAATCTGGTGTAGCTGTGAATGGTAATCAATCAGCTTCTAACTTCAGCTTATTCTATTGCGCTTTGACAAAAAAAAAAAAAACTGAAAGCTGGTACATCAACCCCAGAATGCCTGATCTGCTGCTTTCCTGGTCTCTGTCATCATGATTTTGAAAGCCGCCAAAAATTTCCATGGAGAGTGATTGACAAAGAGACATAGAAGAGCCACAGACATCAGGAAATGTTTGTTCCGACTTACACTACAGGTGTTGGTTGTAGGCTGAGGCTCCGATTCCCTACTGTATCCTACAGCAAGTGAGGTTTTGGCTGGAGTTAGGTTTTAATGGAAATCGAACAAGAGGATAACCCCCCGTAATGACTATAGCACACGTAGTAATGAGGATTTTGGTGAATAAATATCATGGAGAGACTTCATCGTCATGACAAGAACATATTGGATTGAATAGTCTATTGCTTCTACCTAAGTGGTCCTTTGAGTCTGCCCATTATTATTTCTTTTTTTTTGCATTTTTTTTTTCTACATAAAAATGTGAGTGTTGGCAGTGGTTACAATAAAACAGTCAATACTGCCATCAGCCAAAATGTGAGCCACAGGTGGCCATGTGTGCACCACCCACCTCAACAAGTCAAGGTGAAAAATGACCAACCAAACAGTGACTGCATCCAGATGTAGTTACTGTTTGAGTATTCACACAGATGTGGATGCTTTGACTGTCTGAATACAATAGCTGCTACTGCAGGATCCTCCATTCACACTCTTTCGTCGATATAAGTATCTGGTGTAATACCTGCCCTGATTTTCCCCGAGAGCCTGATGGTGACTCTCAGAGGTGGGGAGGGCTTACACATTCCTCAGGGTGTAGGGTGTTGGGCACGGTGGGTGAGATCAATGAAAAAGAAGTTGAGCGCCAGTCACTTTTATGCTTTAAACAAAAGAATGTTTATTTCTCAACAGGAGAAATATAGGAGAGAGGGGGACAGGGGCACAGGACACCCTTAGTAACAGTCAATAGGCGGGCAGACTTCTTAGACAAAAATAGGTGAAGTGAGGCAGACAGCAGTATAGAGAAAAAAATACCCTTTAAGCTGAACCAGCACGTCTGTGCTTTGTAGGACAGGCTGTCTCCTCTAGTAACTAAGCTCTATTTACAGCTTCAGACACATGGATTCACTTGAATAAGTTCTCTCCTGACAAACTTCCATTTCATAGCCTCACTGCTCATGAAGAATCCCCTCTGGTGGTTCCTCCGAACTCCATCCCTCTCAGAATCCCTTCCAGATCTTTGGCAGGCTTCCATCAGCAAACTTTGAACACCCGGGCAGGTCTCAGACTAGCCTAGCAACCGGAAGCCTCCTGGATAGGCCCCAGGTTTCAGGCCTAGGAGCAATTTCACACACGTCCACCCATGAGGATGGGGTGGGCTGGACTCCCAGATCACCTAACTTCTTCCAGTTAAATACCTCTCCCACAATGCACCAGCACCAAGCTCATTGGCTGAGAGGGTATACATCACTATAACGTCAATGTACTGTAGCTTATCACTCTCATGTCAGAGGCAACAGCACCGCCTACTGACAAAAGGAGAAGCCACATAACTGGAAATAAGCCATTTAATCTCTAAAACACTACAAATCAGCCAGGCTGATTACTTCCCAGAACAACTAAATTTACCTGCAACCCTATTACCCTAGGGACACTGACAACATGAAGTCAGTGGTGTAACAGCACAATGTTGGCAGCGCAGAGAGCGCCTGAGAACTTTCTATGCATACTACCACCCTTAGGACAGAGCTATCAGGTAGTTTACATTTCTTTTGTCTAAATAGAATATTTTTTTAATGTGGTCATAATTTAAAATGTGAAATTTATTGTGAATTGAAATTTAATATGCATAAAATATAACCTGTAAAATTAAAAGAATGCAGAATTTCTGGGTTCTCCCTTAAAGAGGATGTAAACTTCCATCTTTGAATTGTACTTATAGGTAAGTCTATAATAAGGCTTACCTATAGGTAGTGTAAATATCTCCTAAATGTGTACTGTTTAGGAGATATTTACTGTACATGTAGCCAGTGACATCGCTGGAGCATGAATGCTCCAGTATACTAGCACATTATGCCTTTGTCTTGCAGGTAAGAAATAAAATGTCCAGCGGTTTACAACCACTTTTATCCCTCCTATTCTTCGTATAATCTCAAAACGTATTCCCTCAGATTCCAAGGTGAAAACGAGCATGTGAAATGGTCTGAAATTAGATGTATATGTGGTCATGCTTTGATTTCATCCAGTGCCATGAAAGATGGTGACCCAGCAGATCAAATATGTTTGTACTGAGGATAGCAAATCCCAGACACTGAAGGTGCTCACAGGGCTTGAGAAGATCTAGAGGTGTGGTGTGGATTTTTTCCTTTGCCATCTCACACGTATCCTGCTGCTCCTTGCTTTTATAGTTTTTCTTTGTGTCCTGTATTTTTGTTTCAATTTTGATCTTATTGATTTTATCACTCTCACCCTGTGAGGCTCCTTTGTATTCCTCTGCGGATGAACACACCAGTTGGCCACAACATGGGGGAGGGGGGAGTAATCACTATTTGTACCCATTTATATAGTATGATCCCCCTCTTTTTTGGGTGTTTTTTTCTGTATATTTTTGTATATACATGTTACCTCTCTTATGTGGCATACTTGTGAGTGCGTGTGTGTTTTCATTTGCAGTTGTGCATTTTTACATTGGAACCCACAGGGAACATCTTTTGATGTGAATATAGTTTTTGAAGAGGAACGCCCTTCTTTTACTGGTTAAAAATCTGAGATGACCACACCTGTATTGGACCACTTGATGATTATTCTCTATATTTTAAGTGCCAGTGTATGTGCGTTTTTGTGGTTGTGACGAAGCACATTTATTGTGTGAAATGCGTTACTAGCTTGTGCCTTGCCGATTGTATCTGCTTTTAATATCTTCCTTCAATAAAGATGATTGCATTGAGTTGAGAGTGCTGCCATTTCTCATTCCGTTATATGGACTTTCTGTGGCAACGACAGGGTGTGCACCTCACTCAACCAGCACTTAGGATCACCTGACCATACACCTGGAGCAGCCTTCTCCTTTCTTGTCTGCAGTGGATATCGTTTGCTGGGCTTGCTCAGTGGGGGCTGCATAGTGAGACTGATCTTCATACAGAAGATTCTTATATTTAATTATGAGCACTGAAGAATCTAATGGCATATCTAGCACCCGGTACAGCAGGACCCTTGATACGGCTATTAGCAATCCGCTCAGAGTGGCTGCTAACCGGGGTTTGCACACCCTGGTGGATGAGGATACTGGATCACTCAAGCTTCTCTTTCGTAAACTAGAGAGGCTCATGAAAAAAAAAAAAAACTTTTTGGGATAAGAACACCATGTCGGAGTATCTCTCTGGAGCATATACCCAGGGGACTTGAGAATTCGTAAGTTCCCCACAAATAAGTTTTCTGATGAAACTCTAAAGAAATTATGGACTGATGCGCTTTTGGCATGCTCTATTGAAGTTATGAAAGTGATTGTTGAGTCCAAAACAGAGGGATTGGGCAGATTACAGAGGGAGATTACGGCCATCAAGGATGAGATTTTACCCTTCAAGGACTCTATCTTGTTCAAGGAACTGGACCAGAAATTACGTGATAGAATAGATCGTTTGGAGAAATCCACTATAGAGATCAAGAAAGAGAAGCTACTCGCAAAGTATCGGTACTCCTACTTGCTGATAAACAAAACGGTATTGGTGCAACCCTAACGACAACAATACAATGCAGTTCACTTTTATTTAGCCCGCATTCACACTAAGAGCCCTTTCACATTGGGGCGGCGGGTCTGTTAGCGATAAAGCTGTGCTTGTTTTAGTGGAGCTTTACCGCTGTTTAACGCTTTTCGGCTGCTAGCGGCGCGATTTTAACCCCCTATTCAAATGGGTAGGGGCAGGGGTGTGAAGCGCTCCCAACCACCCCTAAGATGTTGCTTATTTTTTTTTCTGTCCCGCAAGAGCATTGCCCCAGTTTAAAAGCACGCTTTCACATTGCGGTGGCATGTGAGGCAGTTTTCAGGCGCTTTATAGACGCTATTTCTAGCACTAAAATACCTGGAAACTGTCTCAGTGTGAAAGGGGTCTTAGTGTTACCTGAACACCTTATGTGCGTAGCGCACCAATGTGCATATACACTGCATTATTTTACTTGCATTAACAAAACACTAAATGTAGAGATGCACCGAAATTTTGGCAGCCGAAACACATTGGCCGAGAATGGTGTATTCTATTCTGCATTTTGCAGGAAAAAAGGTGTCGATAATGGCAACAAAAAGGCATGTGATTTTGCCACAATTTTACTGTGCTTAAAGTGATACTAAGGCCACATACACCCGGGCGTAATAGCAAAATGTCAGGACCGACGTCAGGCAAAAATCTGCGTCAAAAACGCAATTTCGGCGGCATTTTGCATTGGCCTTAAGGTGCGTCAGTGAGCATCAATGAGCGTTGGTGTCAATAGGTGTTTTGTTTAAAAAAAAAAAAACATTCCTCTGCTATTTTTTAACCTGAAAACCCCGGCGCTAAAAACGGCTCAGCGTAAAAAATGCCATAATGCTACAGCCTCAGAGCGCGCTGGCCGTGGGTTCTGCTTTCAGCTCACTAACGCCGACACTATCTACAGCTCAAAAACGTCAGCGTTTCTATGGGGCCATTGAATAACATGGAGAGCTGCAAAAAATTATCAAAAATGTGGCGGTAAAAAACATCCGTGTGTGTATAAGGCCTAATTATTGAACAGAATGGCCCTGATCCTCCTCCTCTGGGGTCCCTCAGTGGTGCTCCTGGCTCCTCCTCTTCTCGAGTGCCCCATCAGGAAAGCACTCTCCCTGGGGTCACTCTTGCGGGCACGCTCCCGTGTCCTGTTGCTACGTCCATTGACACAGACAATAGGACTCTGCCCCGCCCCCCAGCTCCCGCGTCACTGGACTTGATTGACAGCAGCAGGAGCCAATGGGTCCCCTGCTATCAATCTATTCAATGAGGATCCGAGACACCGGCTGGAGCTGCTAGGCTCATCCCGGTGTGGGAACGATCAGGCTTGGGTAAGTAAACGGGGGGGTCTGGGGGGCTGCTTCAATAGAAAAGGTTTTTCGCCTTAATGCATAGAATGCATTAAGCTGGGTTCACACTATCCGACAAAAAAACGGTCCGACTTTGATCCTACTTTGCTGTGCGATTTACGGTCCTACATAGGGTCAAAGTCGGACCATTTGTCTGTGAACAGGGATCCGACTTTGATCCCGACAATGCCAGGCACCTTGTTCTCTGGGGATCATGAAGGGGAACTCCATGCCAAATAAAAAAAAAAAAAAAACTGGCATGGGGTCCCCCTCCAGGAGCATACCATGCCCTTTGGTCTGGTATGGATTTTAAGGGGAACCCCCACGCCGAAAAAACGGCGTGGGGTCCCCCCAAGATCCATACCAGACCCTTATCTGAGCACGCAGCCTGGCAGGCCAAATTGAAGTACTAAAACTAGGTCTTACTTTTTGTCCCACGCAAGATATAGACCAATTTGAACTGATAAAAGATCTCAACCTGTTCTCACGTAGACTGATGTTCAAAGTCACTCTTGTCCAACTCTAGAAAATAGTCAAGTTTAACCAGATATAGAACGCACCCTGTTTTTCATTCTGGATCAAAATCATGAAGTTAAACCGGACGGTCCGACGCACGAGTCTATTCCCAGACCATACCTAGAACCCCCCTGGGGTGCGGCAAAAAAGCCGCACCCCCAAGGGGAATTTTAGGTATGGTCTGGTTTCCCGTACCATACGAGGACCTCCCCCTGGGGTACGGTCAAAAAAAAAAAAAAAATAAACCGTACCTCAAGGGGAAGTACTAGGGGTCTCTTGTTCCACGGACC
>BLSH010502764.1:92480-107391 GCA_018402905.1 Glandirana rugosa
GATTATTAGAATCTCTCATAGCTGCAATGGTCAGCAGCAAAATGGGGCTCACAGCATAAAATAGAGACACTTCTCCTGGTAACATTGTAATTGCTTGTAAAAGGACTTGGTCTCCCTTTTCCCTCTCTAAGATTATTAGCATACAACCAGGGTTCACCACTTTTCACTGACAGCAGCCGGCAATCGTCAAACGCAATTCAAAGAAATTGCCTACCAATTGGAGCCACATGAAATAAAGATTAAAAATCCAGCATGCAAAAGGACAGAATACTCAATCACTTAAACTTAAACACTTAAAAATAGGGTTGCTTCCCCTGTCCCTGTCAGTGGAAAGTGGTGAACTGTGGTTGTATTCTAGTCATCAGTTGCATAGGGTATAGTGGAATAATTAATGGTCATAGACAGGCAGATGTTCTCATCACACAACCCCCGCATACAATGAGGGCTCATTCACCCGGGCGCGCAGACCCATACATGCAGGAGAAGTTTGTTTATACATCTGGAGCAGTGTGGAGTTGCATACAGGCAGCCTATGTTAGTCAATAGAGATGCAGTGGCTGTAAGGACATCCTGCACATCCAAGCTTGACAGGCAGATGATGCGTGAATGCTGAATGGGCCTGGGCCCCCATGTATATGAGCCTGTAGACATCTGCTTATTTTTGAATAACCTTTGTCACCAGCACTCCCCTCAACTCAATAGATGAATGATTGCAGTGCAGTAAAAATGTTGTTCCCTTTTCTTTACAGATATAGGAATGACCGAGCTTCAGAGATTTCCCAGCATGCTGAGAAGTTTTGTGATAATGACCACTTCTGGTCACCTCCATTTGCCACCAGCTCATTCTTAATGTGGTTAGGTTAGTTCTATGATCCTGATACTTGGGAAGAATCTCTCCAAGGTTTTCTGCAGACAAAATAAGAGGAAAAGGGGGGAAAATCAGTTTCTAGTCCCCCTTTTCCTCATGGGAGAGTGGCAGCAGGGTTTCAACGCTCCCCAGATGTGAAAAATGCGGGAAAGCTCCCCATTGGCTCTAAGCCCCCGGTGGTGCTCAGCTGACCACTGTATCTGGGCAAAATAGGGTTTCTGTCAGAAGAATTTTAAAATAAAAAGGGGGTTCCAACCCCAGTTTTCTCAGTCGCCTCAGTAGCAGCAGCTGTGGTGTTCTTGGGGTTCTCTCCATTGAGCAAACAACGCTACTGAGGCTGAAGATGTCCCTCCTGAGGAGACTGATCGAAAGAGCCAGCGAAGAAGCAGGGGAAGATTGGATAAGAGGATGCCTGGACCTACCTAGGACTTCTGGTCAAGCCTTCCAGACGGGCCCGAAGCAAAAAAAAAAAAAAAAAAATATAGCGCAGGGCCTTAATGACAGGGTGCCCTGTGCGGAGATGGAAGGGTTAAGGTAGTTAGGGGTGGGGAGCAGAACAGGGCGTGTTAGGGTTCTTAAAGCAGGGGCGGTGCTGAGAGGCAGCAGAGTGGGAACAGCCAGGAATTCCCACCCTCCCTCCCTTTTTCTATTGCTTTATGTAGATTGTTGAATGTGGCGGTTGGGGTCTCAGGAGGCAAGTCAAGTTGGTCTGGTTGGGAAGGATCCATCGGAGGTATGGAGTCCTCAGTGGTGGTCAGTTACACAGGGTAACTGAAAAGAAGGAAGGTACCCGAGCCGGCGTAGTGCGGCTGGGAAATGGGCGGTACAAAATACATATAGGATTGGTGATATGGGGCCTCCTGGGATTCCTACTGGCTTAAACATGTTTGGGATTATGTTGTTTTAATGTTTAATTGGTTGTTAAAATAAAACGGCCTAACTGCCAATTTCCTCCATACGGTGTGCAGTGTCATTATTTATAGGTTAAGGATACGCATCAGGTCTACCCGGGTCATGCCCAGCTCCAGCGTGCCCGCCTCGGCCTCCTGCTCCTCTTCAGCTTCTGCCGCCAGCACCGCTGCCGCCGCCATCATGTACCCACAGGGCCGTCTTTAATATTGATTGGGCCCTGGGCATATATTTTCTTGGGCTCCCCCATGCAATTTCACTCTCCACCTGCTCTGAGACATACAATAAATAGCAACTAGACTCAAAATCAGTTTACTGAATCAGATCAGCAGTGATTTTGATTGGTTGCCAAAGGTTACAGCATATCATTACCAGTTACTGACTGGTTGCTAGAGGTTACAGCACACATTACGGCTCACTGATTAGTTGCTAGAGGTTACAGCACATGCTTTCTGTTGTTTGGTTGCTAGAGATTACTGTACATCAATAGTGCTCACTGATTGGTTGCTAGAGGTTACTGCACATCATTGGTGCCCACAGATTGGTTGCTAGAGGTTACAGCACATCATCTCCTCACTGCCTGAACACCAAGGACTGGGGAGTGCAAAGTTGCTTTCCTGACACCACAGAAATGCCCTTTAGCAGATACACAGCAGTGGCATCCATTATTAATGACACCCTCACACATCTGCTGACATGTACTGTGGAATTTCAAGCATGCCTTTTTCTCTCCAGTGGGCAGCATCCAGTATAGGGGATGGTGAATAAGACCTTGGGGGAGGGGGCATGATATACATATAAATGCCACCTTTGTTTACATATCAGCGCAGCTGGCTGCCACTATTTACATATGAATGCTGCTGCTATTTACATATCAATGGCGGTTATTTACATGTAAACATAGGGTCTGCAGGTGAGTCATTTGTACACAACAATAGGGCAGAGTTGGGCAGCTTTAGTATCAGCACTTAGATGTCGGGACACAGCACAGGTCTAAAACTTCAAGGGACAAGGGAATTTAAACCAGGATAGTTGGCAAGTATGAGGCAGCTGTTTGGGCCCCATAACAATGACAGGGCCCAGGGCAGCTGCCCCTTTTGCCCTGCCTTAAAGACGGCCCTGTGTACCCAACTCTCCTGGATGTCTCCGCCGCCTCAAGCGCCATCAGCATGGCTGAAGTCCCGGAGGAAGGGGAGATATGTCTCACGTTGCAGGAAGAATAAGAACTGCCCATAGAAGAGGATCCGGATCAGAGCACAGCCCGGAGTATCACTTCCCGTGTGACGAAGAGTCGGAGTTGCAGGAGTCAGCGTTACTCCCCCTCTCCACCCCGTACTGTCTCTTCCCGAAGCGATGGGGGTCCCCCCGGCGTGTGGGTAGCACAACTGCGGACAGGGTGTAGAGGACATCCGCCAGAAGAAGGAGCCCAGCTAGGAGGGCGCTGCCAGGTCGACAAGGAGCGCCGGAAGATTCCTGCACCCCTGCTAGCAGACTGGAGATGCCATGTCAAGCCCCACAAGTGGATCATCAGACATCTGGAAGCCCTATCCCAGTGGTCTGTTCTTCCAGTTCACAGCTGTCTGGCCTTTCTCCTGCTGTGTCTGGCACTGGGGAGTTCAATGCTAATTTACTTGAACTTTTTTTTTCTATTTTGGATAAAACTGTTATGGATTTGAATGCTGTTAAGGATAGTGCAGACTCTGTAATAACTTCTGTGGGTAACAATTCTTTTCCTGTTGCATCTGACTTAGCTGCTTTGACGAAGATGTGGCCATGGTTTGGGTACCATCTAGTGTTGAGAATCTTAATTGTCAGCCCAATATGGTTTCCCAGGTTCTTTCTACGGCAGATGTTGTCTCAGCAACAAAACATAGCAATGTCCCTGAAATAGTTAGAAAGGGAACTTTACTTTCTCCACTGGGTTTCCATTTATCTAGCAGTATTAAGGATACAATTTGGAGAGGTGGATTTATAAAATTGTTAACTTTACTTCCTCAGGCAAAATAATTTATGTAGAGGCCCAGTGGGAGGGAGGACAGAGCTGAGGAGGATAGAAGAAGACCTGCGGCCAAATCCTTTAATAATTGGCTCCAGGCCTTCTGTATCTTTGCGAGTGTCCTGTGTGAGAGATACGCGGATAAAAGTACGGGTCTCTTTCAACACTTGGATATTATTCTGGAGGCATACAAAAGTTTTGGAGGAGCGGCTTGGTTCGCTTATGATGAGTCTTTTCGTCAGAAAGTTGCTGTGCACCCATCTTTGCAATGGGGCGCTAAAGAAATTGGTTTATGGTTAAGCCTTTTTCTGCCGCAGAGACCCCAATTTGCTAAACCAGCTGCTCCTTCAACCCAATCACACCACACAAGCAAGGAAAAGGGGTGTGTTTTAATTTTAATGAAAACAGGTGTTTACAGGTCGGTGTGTCGGTGACCTAACACCTGTAAATATCGGCATAAGTGTGCCTTTTGTGCAGGAACACACCCCATTAGCAAAATGTCAGCTTCAAACCAACAGGGTGGTAAGGAATCCTTTCAAAAAAGTGGAGTCTCCAGTGAAGCTTCACGTAATGCACCCTTGGTTACAGGAATACCCAAACAAACCGACGGCTAGTCTAATTTTTGATGGTTTATTTTCAGGTTTCATGTTACCCAGTTTTAAAGGGTCAGGTTGCACCATTCATGATAATTTAAAATCTATAATCGGATTAGTAGAGATTAGTATAAGAAAAAAATCTTAGTGAAATCCATTTAGGCAGGGTAGCAGGCCCTTTTAGTTCCACTCCTTTTCAGGATTTCAGGATCTCTCCATTGGGTATTGCCCCAAAAAAGGAACCAAACTCATACAGATTGATACATCATCTGTCTTTTCCAGCAGGTAACTCTCTGAATGACCAGAGACAAGATGCATTCTCATCTGTCTCCTACGCCTCTTTTGAGGATGCTCTGGTCATACTTAAAGAATTAGGCCTCATACACACGGGTGTAATAGCAAAACGTTGGGACCGACGTCAGGCAAAAATCGGCATCAAAAACACGATTTCGTCTGAATTTTGCATCGGCGTTAATGAGCATTAGTGAGCGTCAGTGAGTGTCGGCGTCAATAGGCCTTTTTTAAAAAAGAAACATTCCTCTGCTATTTTTTAACCTGAAAACGCCAGCGCTAAAAACGCCGGTTAACGTTGCTACGGTGTTAATGCGCGTTAGTGAGCGTTTTGCCGGCTCAGCGTCAAAAACGCCATAACATTACAGCCTCAGAATGCAGGGGTCCTGCGTTCGATTTACAGCTTAATATTGCCGGCGCCACCTACAGCTCAAAAACATTGGCATTTTTATTGGGCTATTGAATAACATGGAGAGCTACAAAAAACGCGGTGGTAAAAAACGTCTGTGTGTGTGTGTATAAGGCCTAATGCTCAGGTGCTTTGATGGCTAAAGCAGATATCAAAGCAGCTTTTAGACTTCTCCCAATTAACCCTAAATCTTTCAATTCGCTAGGTTTTTTCTTTAAAGGTCAATTTTATTTTGATAGATATCTGCCTGTGGGCTGCTCCTTATCATGTTTTTATTTTGAGTCCTTTGCATCTTTTTTAGAGTGGGTATTTTCTAGGATTTCTGAAGCTCATTCACTTATTCATTATCTGGATGATTTCCTTTTCTTAGGCCCACCTGAGTCTTCGCTATGTATGGAGTTGTTGCAAACATTTTTTTCAGTCTGTGAGGCCTTTGGTGTTCCCCTGGTGCTGGAAAAGACTGTTTATCCTTCTGTCTGTCTAGAATTTTTAGGGATCACAATAGATACATCAAACATGGAGTTTAGATTGCCCAGATTCAAAATAATTAAACTCACTGCATGTATCATGCTGCTCATAAGAAAAAAGAAGGTTGTGTTAACCAGTTGCTGACCGCCCGCCGTGGCTTGATGGCGGCAACTTGGTTCGATATCGCAAATCGGCGTCAGGTGACGGCGTCTGCAAAATCGCGCACTGTGAGTGCACGTGCCGCCGGAGGCGCGCTCGCACGCTCACTGTGTTCGGGGGGGGGGGGGGGCAGGGAGCGGGTAGGGCGGACTCGATGTCCGCCAGCTACCCGAGATTGTCCCCCCCGGAGTGACAGTGTATGTAAACACGGATCTCTGTTCTGACAGAGGGTGAAGGGATGTGATCGCAGGCTCCCTGTGTATGGGAGCCGCGATCGCTCTCCTCCCCCAGCTAGCCCAGCCCCCATACAGTTAGGACACACACAGGGAACACAGTTAACCCTTAGAGCGCCCCCTGCAGGTTAACCCCTTTAGTGCCAATGGCATTTACACAGTATTTAGTGCATTTTCATAGCAATAATCGCTGTATAAATGCCAATGGTCCCAAAAAAGTGTCAAAATGGTCCGACATGTCTGCTGCAATATCGCAGTCCTGATAAAAATCACAGATCACCGGCATCACTAGTAAACAATAAAAAAAAATAAAAACCCCATATATGAATTCTCATCATTCGTCAATGCAACTTTTGCGCAAACCAGTCAATAAATGCAGATTGCGATTTTTTTTTTTTTTTTTTACCAAAAATATGAGGAAGAATATAAATCGGCCAAAACCGATGAATAAATTTGTTTTGTTTTTTTTGGATATGTATTTTAGCAAAAAAAATATTGTTTTTTTTGCAAAATTGTCACTCTTCTTTTGTTGATAGCGGCAATCAGAAATAACGCAGAGGTAATCAAATACCACCAAAAGAGAGCTATATTTGTGGAGGAAAAAAGGAAGCTAATTTTGTTTGGGTACAACATCGCATGACCGCGCAATTGTCAGTTAAAGCGACGTAGTGCCAAATCGCAAAAAGTGCTCTTGTCCTAAAGTGGGAAATCCTTCCAGGGCTGAAGTGGTTAAAGGAGGTTCAATCTTTATTAGGCCAGTTGGCATTTGCTACACGTGTAATGCCTATAGGAAGAATATTCTCCCGTAGGCTTTATTTAGCAATAGCAGGGTTAAAGCCACCCTCAGCGCATGTCAGAATCTCCCATGAAATTAGGGAGGATCTCATGGTTTGGCTGAGGTTTCTTGAAGTTTAAAGGTCATCTAAAATCAGTGTACTGTTAGAACTATTCCCAATAGTGGTGGCAATTGAAGTTTGGGGAGATTATTTAACAAAAAAAGGATTTTATTCAGCACTGACAATAAAGGTGTGATGTTTGCAATTAACTGCTTAACCTCAAGGTCTCCACCAGCCATTGTGTTGCTGAGGCATTTAATATTCAGGTGTTTAAGTCTGAACATTTGGATTAAGGCCAGATATATCCCCGGCAACACAAATGACTTGGCGGACGCTTTATCTCGTTTCCAGATGGAGCAATTTATCTCCTTGCTTTCAAACGCGGATCCGGTGGGTATGATTTGCCCGAAGTTTTTATGGAACCTAATCTAATTCAGGTCCTTTGCAATGTGCAGCATTCCGTTGCCCCCTCCACTATGGCTGGATATCAATCTGCCTGGTGGTTGTGGTGCTCTTTTTTACAGGTGTAAAGTGTTAAGCCCCGTAACACACAGTACAACGGTTGTACAACAACCGTTGTACAACCAGCTTGTTGTATGATCATCTGACCGTTAGTACGCGTGATTAGAACAGTTGTCATACAGCGGTTGTACAACTGAAGTTGGATGAGCAGACTAGAAAACTTTGGTTGTACAACAAGAAGTTGTATGACCGTTGTACCGTGTGTACAGAGAAGTTGGTCCAACAAAGTTGTATGTGCAAAACAGGCATGCTCAGAAGTCAGGAACGCCCAGAAGTGTCCGTTCTGGGAAACCTACGTTCCTAATTCACAAATCACATTCACCTGAACTTCCTCGTTTTACGCTCTTAACACATCACTACGTTAGGCTTGGTTGTACAATCGCTTAGTGCATGTCAGTACGCGAGACACAACAGCCAACATCCAACTTGGTCCAAAGTTGGACGTTTGGTTGTACAACGGTTGTACCATGTGTATGGGGCTTTAAACTGGACCAGGTGTCGGAAGGTTTGATTCTGTTATTTCTCAACAGCCTTTTCAGGAAGCAATATTCTTGGTCTCATGTGAGCAAAGTCTTTACAATCTCCCTTCGCTATTTAGTTACTTTACGGTAATACAAGCATTGATGGGTTATCGTAAAGCACACAAAGTTAAAGATTCAAGGGAGCCAATCTCTTTTTAAATACTGGAACTACTATGTGGGGCTACTGTTCGGGTATGCTGGTCTAATTTTGAATCGTATTTATTTAAAGCTGTTTTTCCAATTGCATTTTTTGCGGCCCTGTGAATTTCAGAGCTGGACAGGCCTGGGGGTTTGCAGTTAACTGATGTACGCTTTGGCAATGGCTTAATAAGAAATTGCATTAGAAAGTCAAAAACAGACCAGTTGAGTAAAGGGGTTTGGTTGACATTGCACAGTTCCAATGACCAGGCTATATGCCCACTTTCCCTGCTAAAGGATTATGTCAATTTGAGACCAGACGTTAAGGCCTCATACACACGGACGTTTTTTGACGCCGGCGTTTTCTGGTGTTTTTTGCAGCTCTCCATGTTAGTCAATGGCCCCATAAAAATGTCGGCGTTTTTGAGCTGTAGATGACGTCGGCGTTAGTGAGCTGAAACTAGAACCCACAGCCATCGCGTTCTGAGGCTGTAACATTTTGGCATTTTTTGACGCCGACGCCACAATATGCCAACAAACGCCACCTATTATTATACCGGTGTTTTCCGACGTTTTTTGACGCCGACGTTTCTAGGTTGAAAAATAGCAGAGGGATGATTTTTTTTTTAAAAAGCCTATTGACGCCGACGCTCACTAACTCTCAAAAACACAGATGCATAACGCCGAAAAACGCCGACTTTTTTCCTTGACGTCGGGCCCGACGGTTTGTTTATTTTTTTAGAAACATCCATGTGTATGAGGCCTAAAGGTCAGCTTTTTCTACATATAAATCAATCCCCTCTAACTAAGTTTCAATTCACTAAAGTTTTTTCAAGTGCAAAAGCCATTTAGGTATGCACAAGTCAAGGCTAACATCCCATTCATTTAGAATAGGGGCAGCCATTGAGGCAGCCAGTCTAGGTCTGAATGAAGGAATGATCAAGGGGATAGGAAGGTGGAAGTCGGATAGTTTTTTTTATCATATGTACGCCCTAATTCTTCTATTTAAATGCTTTCAGGTTCACGGAAGGTAGTCTGGGTCATAGGACATTCCTTCGTGCACTGGGCAAGCAAGAGAGCAGAAGAAAGCGTTTATTCCTTGAATTTGGATTTAGACTGCAAGGACTACATTGCGTTGTGGCATGAGAAGTGGGGCATGGTGTGGGCAGATTTATTCACAGAGTTAGGTTTTACCAGAAATGGCCATCCCCCAACATTTTAATCATCCATTTAGGCAGGAACGATATAGGAAAATCCAAGACACTAGATCTAATTTTTCCCATTTAGGATGATTTAATGAAATTTCACTTAGCGTCCCTTAGAACAGTTGTCATATTTTTGGAAATTATCCCTTGTTTAAAGTGGTTACACGTTTCTCATTTATGCCCTCTGGAGAAAGTTTGTAAAAGAATAAACAGGGCTGTCCAAAAATTTTTGCATTCTGGTTTTGGTTTTTCCTATAGACATTTGGAGTTGGAAGGTGGGCTCACAGGGCTCTATAGGAAGGATGGGGTACACTTAACGGAAATTGGCTTGGATTTATTCAATGCTGGACTACAGTTCTGCATTGAAATGGCCGCGGTTTTGGGGGGCTGGGTGACAGGTGTTTCCACCTGTCCTCTGGGCATTCCAAGCCAGTAATAAAGGCCGTGGCCAAAACTTATCCAAACAGAAAAGTGTGTGTGTGCTTTATTTTAATTACAACCTGCTGTTTACTATCCCATGCTTTTCTTTTCCTTTTCTCTCTGTAATTATGCAGCATTGATTTCATGATATCAAGTGTTGGAAGTAATTACAAAACTCAGCACATTGCATACTCTCTCACTTATTTAATTAAACATGAACTATTTCCTGGTGTCTTGCCATTGTCTGTTCTGTATCTGCTGCTGTGGTAATGCCATGAACATCCTTGGTTCATTCAGAAGAGTAAAACCTGTCAGAAAATCTGTCATGAAAGGCACATAGTATCTCATGTTTATCAAACTGAAATAGGATCTTTTTGTGTTGTCCATAACAGCCAATTAGATTTCAGCCATGTTCATTGCTTTAAAAAATCTGGCACATTCAGTCCTTATCTTGTAACTTTTGCCAAAGTATGATTCAGTGTCTTTTTTGTGTGTGTTTTTTTTTTTTTTTTAACAACAACCTACCCATATGAAGTAATAATTACAGGTCACAAACCGTGGAGATGAGGGGTTTAATGTGCAGGATAAGGGAGGGGAAGGCCAGATCACTACAGAGACAGGATGGAGATGGGAAGTTAAAAGGTTAAAATTATTCCAGAATCAAATTATCAAAACCTCTCTATCTTGAATCTGCTGCTTACTATATGATCTCTTCACTTATTAAGTTGTTCCTCCTTCGTTGTGAGAGGAAGAGGAGACGGTGTTTACCTTTGTGATCATTGTGGGTGGCCGTCGAAGCAATCATAAGGCACAGAGGCGCTCTGATTGGCTTTGTACATTTTTGCGTGTGATCTGCCTTGATAACGCACATCCTCCTATCTGCTGTTGTTTTTTTCTATGTGGCGGTAATAAGGTGGTTACATTTAATACCAAGGACACTCTTGGTCAGGGTGTAAGAGTAAGTACTCTGTGTTTATATTAGAAGGTCTCCAAATCACTGTTGAGAGAGAATACAGCATGAACACTTTAACCTCTTGCTGGCCGGGTAGCGACTATAAGCAGTGACAGCGTGGCTCTGTCCCGCGAATTGCCGCCTATAGTCGTCACTGAGTGAGGCCGCGGGTCGGGCGGACTCAATGTCCGCCGGCGACTCGTGGTGGCCCGTGACAGACCCAGAACAGGGAACTGCAGATGTAAACACAGCGGTTCCCCGTTCTGACAGGTGGCAATTCAGAGATCTAATTGAGAACTCAGACTAGTAGAGGGAGAAGCCAGCCGGGATTGCTAAACGCACAACTTTCTGAAAGAAGGTGAGAGGAGAGAGATGACCTATTCAGGCTGTTGCTGCTTCTTCATTGTACAATCACAGACTAATTACTTTTGCACATCCTGCATCTCCGTCTTCCCTTTGGGTGGCTCTACTGTGAATGATACCTGGGTTCTTCTCCATCATTAACAAAGGCATCCTGCGACACTGCCTCTTAGCAGCCCTGGTTGCTATTTCCCATCATTGGAAATAAACCTTTCCACCACATAATATAGAATGGGCCCAGTTTGTCCATGGAAATCCTGATACCAGCTGACAGAAATAACCAGGAAGGGACCTGCCCCTCTAAAGCTTAGCACCCACAAATGGTGGGTAGAAGAATCCTCCCTGCTGTGCCATTGTATTCTAACAGTGGGGACTCCTCAGCTCAGCTGATGCAACAAGAATTTTCCAGCATGTACTTTCGTGAGAAGTTGATTATTAGATGGGAACAGTCATAGGTGGATTGAAATTCAGCTGGTCCTTGCTGAACTGGTCACATTTTGATATATCTAGGACAAGCTTTAGAGCCCAAGTCTGGCCAGCAAGTCTGACTCCTCTGAGATAAGCTAGTTCTACTTCCTCCACTCCAACTAAAGCATGCTCACCATCTATCCCCCTCCTTCAGCCTAAAAATCTCAGCAATCTTGTCCTCCCCAGCCGCTCTAAAGCCTTGTACACATGGGCCAATGGTTTAACAGGAACCGGACGACTTTTGGCCTGTGTGTACAGCTGTCTGTTCTGCAAAAGCTGGTCTTGCGACCAGCTTCTGCTGAACAGGCATGCTGAAAAACCAGCATGTCACCCACATCTGATCAGTGCTGGCAGCCAAAAAAAAACTTCTAGTGTGTACCCAGCTTAAATCGTTGATAATGTCTTAATGCCTGACCATAGCCATATTCAGGTGTATATCTTCTTACAATGTCTGGTATTGTTCATTAGTGCTTGGCCATTGCTTGGTTACCTTTCTCCTCTTGCATTATCATCTTCCCCTGACCTTCTCCTCCCCTATCTTTATACATTTTTACAGTTTAGTGAGAAAATCACTGTATTGCACTGAATCTGTATCTCCTAAAATAGAATAATATATTTGAACTAAAATTACCCAGATAGTCATTGCTCCCTAGTCCTTGTGGTTAATAATAACCCTCAATTGCCTAAACAAAATGCACTTATCCAGCTACCTTTTACACTTCCATGTCTTCTAATGATATCACATTCCATCTGGAGGTTTAAATCTTCTCACCCATTGTTATGTTAAGCTGTGAGATTTGTATAATTGTAATTAACTTTTTTCCTTCTCTCAGGTAAAAGCTAGTTGGTTGCTGCTTTGACTATGCTTATAAAAAGAAGTGACAAGGAAAAATTGCAGATGAAGAAATCTGACGAGTGGTGGAGACATTTGAGGAATCTACAGAACTAACTGAAAGGAGCATGTTCAATCTTCTAGAAAAGTATGCAGCTGCTTTGGGTGGGACACATGCCTGCACTTCCATGAGGAGTATAATGAAGTAACTTATCCTATAGTATTAAAAATAATGCTAAGAAATCTATCTACTGCTATGCGCTCCAACTTGCAGACTCTGAAAAGTATAGAGTTAGAACTGCAGTACACAGAGGAGCCTTGAGGTAGGCACTACTGCTTACACAAACATTTGTAAATATGTGCAAACAAAACCCTCTGTTTTTAACTGTAATTGTTACACAGGGTCAGTTGGGTTCTTTTGCAGGCTGTCTGGTCAGTGTGCTGGGAAATGTTTGTTTGTGATGTGTGTTGCCTTTCCATGTGCACTTTATTGCAAGGCTAGTTGTAAGTTGGGCTGGTTGCCAATTTTTTGTACAGTTGGTTGAATTGGATGCGGGGATGCACGGGAGGCTGCCATTGTGCTTTTGCTGGGCGTCCCGTGTGTCCCTGTGCCTTTTAAGGAGGGGTGGGCTCCCTTCAGGCACACTTGTCTTCAATCTATCCACTGCTATATGTGCTCCAACCTGGGAGAGACTGAAAATGATAGCGTTAGGACCTGTCAGGAACCATGAATCAGACTGAGACAGAAATGCAGTAAAAAATCACACCTTTTAATATAATGGCAAAAATGGTACAGATCAGTAAACGTAGTCAAAACATAGCCAGGGATCGGAAGCCAACGTGGGTAGCCAGACAGGCCAGTAATCGGGAAACCAGAGATCAGCATAGTCAGAAGCAGTAGAACAGGATCAGGAATCAGAAGGGACGTCAGCCGGGCAAAGTCTTTCACAAGAACACAGCAGAGAATCTCCAAATATGTTTGACCAAGGCGAAGACAGGAAAGGAATGAACAAGGCAGTTTAAATAGCCAGGAGGTGCTGGCTGTAGACGGGACTGAAAAGCAGATGATGATAACCAGGTGAGCCACTGAGGGATCAATGATTATTGATAATTATCTGGCAGCTGAGCAGCCTGAGCACAGAAAAGTAAGCTGCTAAGAGTCTAGCCCTGACAGGACAGCAGTACACAGAGGAGCCTTGACATGGGCGCTTATACATATATTTGTGCTAAAGAAAATTGCAGCTGGAAACAGGGGCACAAATCAGAAACCGGTACCATATTTTTGCATTACCCACCCCCCTGCATACTGCTTTTGTCTCCTTAGAACACCAAAGCCGGCTCACCTGAATGCTTCTTCCAGCTTCTTACAAACTATTTCTGGCTCCCCAGAACAACTCAACTCTCTAGAAGACTTATACCGCCTTCCTACACACAAATTCTGGAATTCTAGAACACCAGGCCCAGCTCTCAGGGACACTCTTGGACCTCTGGCACACTTATTCTAGTTTCTGCATTTATCAGCAGCATTCTGGCCAGGAGGAGGCCCAGGCCCTCCCTGTATCCCTGAAGTTCCATCTCACCCCTCATGTCTGCCTTCACTCAGTGCTTCTGCAAGGGAAAGAGATGTGAGAATGTCTGCACTCTACCAGAGCTGGAGAGTATAGCACCTATACCCTGCTGAGGGCTCTTACCTTCCCCTGGCCAACTCACCATCATCCCCCATGTTTGCCTTGTCACCAGCCTCACCCCCCTCATGTCTACCAACAAAATCAGCCTCCCACTCACACACCTTCTTCCAAGCAAACTTCCCCACTCCCTAGCCAACTTACCCCGTGCCATCCACCTCACCCTCACTCTCTGGACATTTCACCGCCACCAAAACCTAATAATGTATCGCTCACTGACCACCTAAACCCTGTTCATAGCACATCCCTCACCGGTCAACAGCTCTCCCCTCATTGGTCATCTCCTGCTATTGCTGAAAATGCATTTTTCCCCTACCTCCCTACCACCTGACCTACCACCATCCAGACAGTTGTTACCAGTTTTGCTGCATACGCAAGCGCTGACAGGGAACATATTAATAGAAAGAGAGATCAGAGTAAGAAAAGAGAAATCAAATCAGTCTATTAATGACTCTTCACTCTTCAATCACAGACTGGGAGAAGGTGACTTAACTATATTGCTTAAAGGCTAAGTTTAAGCACAAGAAAAGCACAAGGGACATTACTTACCTTTAGGGAGATATGTCCCTTGTGCTGCTGTGTCCTTGTTTAGCACTAGAGTTGAGCGAACCTCTGGAAGTTCGGGTTCTGCTGGTCCATCCGAACTTCGGGACAAAGTCCGGGTCCGGACGGAACCCGAACGATCGCACGGACAACGAACCCCATTGAGATCAATGGGGACCCGAACTTTTAGGCACAAAAATGGCTGTAACAAAGTCCTGGAAAGCCCTAGAGGGCTGCAAAAGGAAGTAAAATGGGGGTAAGGGTAGGGCAAGTGCCCTACAAAAAAAATGGGGACAGGGAAATAACTTTAAATATTTTTAAAAAAATAAAAACCTAAAAAAAGCAAAAATGGAGGTGAATGTTGATCATTTTCAAACTGTGTCTGAAAAGTATTAATTAACGGTAGAAGCCATATAACTGTTCTAAAATCATCTTCAAACTAGGGCAAGTGCCCTACAAATAAATGGGGATAGGAAGCGAGTTGAGATCACGATTTGTTCCTG
>BLSH010502764.1:119665-132345 GCA_018402905.1 Glandirana rugosa
ATATATATATATATATATATATTACAAACCCCCAAGATTCATTAAAGATCGTTTTTAATGACGAAAATTGAACATTCGTCGTTTACAGTCTTTTTTCCGGACTAGCAATGTATCAATCCAACTTTTTTCTGTGATCAGGTAGATCAAGTTGGTTTTTTTATTTATTTATTTTGTCTTTTTAAAATATATTGGTATGTTAGAGAATATGTTAGGAAGTGGGTGTCAACTAGGTCTCCTTCCGTTTTTTTAGGGTCGTTTCGCACTAGGTTAAACTATATCACCCCCTTTTTAAGGAAGGGCTAGGGGGCTAGAAATTACTTAGAACCCCCAAACATTATATATATATATATATATATATATATATATATATATATATATATATATATATATTATCAGGGCTCAAAATTTCAAGTCCTGATCTACTAGCCAGGGCTTAAGGGTTACTCGCCACCAATTGCCCCACCCACACCGTGTTCATCTATGCAGCCTCATTGGTGCCCAGCATTGCAGCTTCACTGCTCACCATTGCAGCCTCACTGTGTCCATCTTTGCAGCCTCACTGCCCATCATTGCAGCCTCAGTGTGCATGTTTGCAGCCTAGGTGTCCACCATTGCAGCCTCAGTGTGCACCTTTGAAGCCTTAGTGTCCACCATTGCAGCTTCACTGCCCACCATTGCAGCCTCAGTGTCCACCATTGCAGCCTCAGTGTCCACCATTTCAGCCTCAGTGTCCCCCATTGCAGCCTCAGTGTCCCCCATTGCAGCCTCAGTGTCCACCTTTGCAGCCTCGGTGTCCACCTTTGCAGCCTCGGTGTGCATCTTTGCAGCCCCAGTGTCCACCATTGCAGCCTCAGTGTCCCCCATTGCAGCCTCAGTGTCCCCCATTGCAGCCTCAGTGTCCCCCATTGCAGCCTCGGTGTCCCCCATTGCAGCCTCGGTGTCCCCCATTGCAGCCTCGGTGTCCCCCATTGCAGCCTCGTGTCCCCCATTGCAGCCTCGGTGTCCACCATTGCAGCCTCGGTGTCCACCTTTGCAGCCTCGGTGTCCACCTTTGCAGCCTCGGTGTCCACCTTTGCAGCCTCAGTGTGTATCTTTGCAGCCCCAGTGTCCACCATTGCAGCCTCAGTGTGCATCTTTGCAGCCTGCCGTGGAGAAAGAGAGAGAGCGGCCGGGATCATCATAGGTGAATAGCGCCAGTGAGGAAGAGGATTCCCAGCTTTAACACAGAGCGGGGATTTGCACGCTGTAATAGTTTACTTTAGAATTGCGCCAGCTCCGCTCCCAGTCACATACACAGATCCTGCCCTCTTGACCTGGCACCTGTGACAGACAGACCATGCCCTGGCATTGGACCGGTGTTCTGTCTGTCACAGGTGCCGGGTCAGGAGGGCGGGATTTGTGTATGTGACCAGGAGCGGAGCGGATGCAATTCTAAAGTAAATTATTACAGCGGGCAAATCCCCGCTCTGTGTTAAAGCTGGGAATCCTCTTCCTCAATGGCGCTATTCACCTATGATGATCTCAGCCACGCTCTCTCTTCCCCTGGGACAGGAGAATGGCTCCTATTTATGCCGGCTGTGCTCGCACCCCCCCCCCCCCACCCCTCTGCTCCCAGGCATCCCACCTCGCCAGCACTCATTTTCCACTCGCAAAATGCAAGTATACAAGTGGAAAATTTGAGGGCTGTATATATTTTTTAGAGACCCTAGAGAATAAAATGATGGTTGTTGCAATATTTTATGTCACATCGTATTTGCACAGTGGTCTTTCAAATTCAACTTTTTTTCTGGAGAAAATACACTTCAAAGAATTAAAAAAACAGTAAAGTTAGCCCAATTTTTTTGTATAATGTGAAAGATGATGTTACGCAGAGTGGATAGATACATAACATGTAATGCTTTAAAATTGGCAAAGCTTTAAAAATTGTTACCAGTTACCTGTTTAGAGTTACAGAGGAGGTCTTGCACTACAATTATTGCTCTCACTCTAACGATCGCGGCGATACCTCACGTGTGGTTTGAACACCGTTTACATTTGCAGGCGCGACTTACGAATGTGTTCGCTTCTGCGTGCGAGCATGGAGGGATGGAGCGCTTTAATTTTTTTTTCTTATTCATTTTATTTTATTTTTTATTTTTTTACACTGTCCCTTTTTACATTTTTTTTTTTTTTGGACCACTTTTTTTGCTGTCACAAGGAATGTAAACATCACTTGTGACAGTAATAGGCAGTGACAGGTACACTTTATGGAGAGATCGGGGTATAAGAACCCCAAACCCTTCCTCTGCACTTGAAAGTGCCCCAGGACGCCAATCTATGACCCTCGACTTGCACGTCCCTGTTTTATATGTCTACACATAACCCACGGCTACCCTAATCTTTGTCTGTTGTGTGCAAATAAGAGGAATAACTTTTTTTTAGCTGCAGAAATAGTAGGAGGGTAAATTCACCCCATCTGGAAAGCTCCATGCTGTCTAAACAACTTTTGTCCTTTTTAGGATCATAAGAATTATGTTTCATTTCTAATAAAGTCCAAAATATTAGTCACAAGGCGCTGGAGCTAATTCATTCTGATAATTTTGAGCAAAGTGCACATATAAAATAGTATGTACTGGTTGTACAGAATCACCTAGGGACTGACAAAACAGTTATATGGGGATTTTTTTGGGCAGCTACAAGGTGAGTGGACTCGTTGCAATTCGAAGTGAGGTGCTGCTGTTAGAAAACCTATCCCTAACTCAGCCATTAGAACCTGCTAGTGACTAGTCCATATAACCTATGGGCACTTTAGAAGGCCAGAACCTCTCCTGTTAGAAGGTGAGGTGACTCCCCTAAAGCAGCTGACCAGGGATTAGAGTCTAGCACACATCCATACCTCAATAAATTGAGAAGCATGAAAAACGTAGATGCTAATTTTTATGGAGCCTGTTCTGAACATAGAGGATTGCTGAATATTCTGGATGTACCCCCACTGGCAGGATGAACTGTATAGCACATAACAATAATGTTTATTTCTGTTTTGCCCATCTTGTATTTTTGTAATCTTTTACCTATGCACAAACACTATATTGCCAAAAGTATTGGGGCGCTTCCTTTACATGCATATGAATTTAGTCCGTAGGGTTAAATATTGAGTTGGCCCACCCTTTGCAGCTATAACAGATTCATCTCTTCTGGGAAGGCTGTCCACAAGGTGTGTCTATGGGAATGTTTGACCATTCTTCCAGAAGTGCATTTGTGAGGTCAGGCACTGATGTTGGATGAGAAGGCCTGGATCGCAGTCTCCGCTCTAATTCTTCTCAGGTGTTCTGTCGGGTTGAGGTCAGGACTCTGTGTAGGCCAGTGAAGTTCCTCCCCCCCCCCCCCAAACTCACTCATCCATGTCTTTATGGACCTTGCTTTGTGCACTGGCCCAAATCATTTGGTGAAGGGGGATTATGGTGTGGGGCTGTTTTTCAGGGGTTGGGCTTGGCCCCTTAGTTCCAGTCAAGGGTACCCTTAAGGCGTCAACATACCAAGACATTTTGGACAATTTCATGTTCCCAACTTTATGGGAACAGTTTGGGGATGACTCCTTCCTCCTCCAACATGACTGTGCACCAGTGCACAAACCAAGGTCCACAAAGACATAGATGAGCGAGTTTGGAGTGGAGGAACTTGAGTACTGGCCTCAACCCAATGGAAGAGGCAGGCCTTCTCCTCCAATATCAGTGCCTGACCTCACAAATGCGCTTCTGGAAGAATGGTCAAACATTACCATAGACACACTCCTAAACCTTGTGGGGGGCCTTCCCAGAAGAATTGAAGCTGTTATATCTGCAAAGGGTGGGCCAATCAAAATTGTACCCTACGGACTACGACTGGGATGCCATTAAAATTAATGGGCGTGTAAAGGCATTTGTCCCAATACTTTTGACAATATAGTTTACTTCTATGTACTGCCTGCCTAGGGATATTTACATAAAAAAAATAAGGAGTGGCTTCTGGTACTAATAATTCATACTCCTAGAGAGTATTCATTTCATTGTGTTACCAGTGTCTGTAAGCTCAGTAGAAAATTCACTGCCAATCTGTATGAGATGCAGTTGCCAGGCAGACAGGGCAGCCATCAGAAATTTTGGGGCCCCTTACACAGCTTTAGACCCCCCCCCCCCCGTCTGACCACCAACATTCCCCAGGACAATTGAAATAATGAAGGCTGGAAAGCCGCACACTAGATCCAATCCTGTAATTTATTAGTAGCAAGAGGTACAGGTACAGATAGGCGAACCACAAGCCCCAGCTTACGCGTTTCGCACCTACAACTGGTGCTTACTCATAACATTCCCCAGGGCCCGATTTAGCCCCTTGTCACTGCACAATGTTGCTATATTTATTTTAAGTGTGAAAGGGTGTACAATTCCTGTTGCAACATGTGTAGTAGGGTGCAGCTGCGGGGTGGTAAAAAACAGGGCTCCTCTATGGTGATTTTACCTCATCCAAACTGCAGATGTAAACAAGTTCTTACTGGCCTGAGCCTCTTATCATAGTTGTCTTTTAGGGGATGTCATGGGAGAAGAACAGAGAGGGACGCTGTACAACAAGGACAGAGAAGGATGTGGGGACAGAGAGAGACGCAGTACGACGAGGACAGAGAGGAATGCCGGGGACAGAGAGGGACGCAGTACAGTGAGGACAGAGAGTGATGCTGGTGACAGAGAGGGATGTTGTGCGACGAGGACAGACAACAGGGATGCCAGGAACAACAGTGCAGACAGGGACAAAGAAGGACACTGTGGGGGGGATCAGAGAGGGACACTGTGGGGGGGCTAGGAGGACACAGGGGGACACCATGGGTGGGGGAGAGGAGGACACTGTTGGTAATGAAGGACACAGGGGGGTCACTGTGGTGGAGGAGGACACAGCAGGGGGACACCATGGGTGGGGGAGGGAAGGACACCGTGGGAGGTGGAGGACACAGGGTCACCATGGTGGGTGAAGGACACAGGGGGACACCATGGAGGGTGGAAGACACAAGGGGACACCATGGGTGGGCTAAGGGAGGACACTGTGGGGAAGTGTTTCCAACCGTCAGTAGTTTTACTGGCAGCCAGTAAAAAATGGGCACTTTTCTCCTGCCAGTAAGAAGAAAAGGTTGCCAGTAAAAAATATGGCTGTGACATTCCGCTCGGAACTGCGCATGCACAGTTCGGGTCCGGAAGCGGCCAGGACCATCAGAGTGCCTGCTACAATGTGTTCAGTCAGTGCTGGCAGGGGACGGGACTGGAGGAGGTGGCGCCTGAGACTGTCGTGTGATGTCATGGTGCAAGGGAGCCAAGTGGAGCGGCCGGAGCTTTGTGTGCGGGTCTGAGGGATGGGAGCAAGCCAAGCCAGGAGCGGGAATGTCAGTGCTGTCTGGAGTGGAGGGACCGCCTGGTGTGGACAGAGACTGTCACTGTGACACTGAGTGGACGTGTTGGTGATCTGTGCTACTGCACACTGCTGTCAGTGTCACTGTGAGAGTCAATTTCATGCGTGTGTGCTGCCCATTCTAATTTCTTGTCCTCCTGAGACCTGTCCCTGAGCTACTTACCTACTATATCAGAAATAAAATAAGAAATATGTTTTTTTCCTTAATAGCTACATTAAATCACATGGCAAATGGTATATTGTACTTGCTTGTAGCCTAAATACTGAAATTTGTACTTAAAACTGTAATTTTGTAACTTTTGAAAATGTCAGTAAAAACTTGGCTGTGTCAGTAAATTTTGTGTGCTTTGTCAGTAAATTTTAATACGGTAGGTTGGTAACACTGCTGTGGGGGGTGGAGGACACAGGGGGACACCGTGGGGGAGGGGGGGACCAGAAGAGTATTATAGGGCCTCCTGCGGTCCTGTTGGGACCCTCTACATCTGTACTGGCTGCCGCTCTACCACCCCATGTCGGTGCTGGTGTCCCTAGAATCCAGTAAAAAAAACAGTGCACAGGCAGCACAGCCTCACCCGATGCTTTCAATAAGACCTCACACCGAACAATAGGTGCTGGAGGTCCCAAACCTGGACCTGTTGTGGTCCAGGGGGCCCTCTCCATGTGACCCAAGTTTGGTATTTTTATGGTTCGGGAGAACGGTGTCCCCAAACTGGGCGTCCCCCTACCATAGACTCCAATGTTAAAGACTTTTAAAGTCTTTGTTGTAAGGACCCCTTGAGACACTGGGGCCCCTTACAACAGTACTGCCTGCACCCCCCTGATGGCGGCCCTGCAGGCAGAGAACAGGAAGGTCAATATGATTGCATCAAAATGGTATCCATGTCATACCTGCCAACTTTTTGAGATGGGAAAGAGGGACATCTATTAACAAAAGTATGTAGGCATAGGACACACACCCTGACACACCCCCTTAACCACTTAAGGACCGGAAAGGATTTCCCACCTTCGTCGTTTTAACTGACAATTGCGCAGTCGTGCGACGTTGTACCCAAACAAAATTTGCGTCTTTTTTCCCACAAATGGAGCTTTCTTTTGGTGGTATTTGATCACCTCTGCGTCATTTCTGATCACCGCTATACCAAAAAAAGGGCGACAATTTTGCAAAAAAGACAATATTTCTCACTTTTTGCTAAAATACATATCCAAAAAAACCCCAAAAAAACCCCCAAAAAAAACAAAATGTATTCATCGGTTGTGGGCAATTTATATTCTCCCTCATATTTTTGGTAAAAAAAAAATCGCAATTGCCATTTATTGATTGGTTTGCGCAAAAGTTGCAGCGTTTACAAACTATGAGAATTCATTTCTGACATTTTTAAAATAAATTCTTTTTTACTAGTAATGGCGGTGATCTGCGATTTTTATCTGGATTGTGATATAGGGGCGGACATGTCGGACATTTTTGACACTTTTTTGGGACCAATGACATTTATACAGTAATTGGAAATGTAAATGTCCACTAATTACTGTATAAATGTTATTGGCAGGGAAGGGGTTAACCTGCAGGGGGCAGTGAAGGGGTTAACTGTGTTCCCTGTGTGTGTTCGAACTGTGAGGGGGCTGGGCTGCCAGGGGCACCAGAGATTTAACTGAGTACAGGGAGCAGTAGATCTCTGACATGCTGCCTGTCAGAACGGGGGCCGCCGTGTTTACATCAGTGGTTCCCCATTCTGGCTCTGTCAAAGGCCATCGTGGATCGCCGGCAGACATCGAGTCCACCCGACCTGCGGCCTCGCTCAGGGAGCACGTGAGTGACGACTATAAGCCGCGATTCGCGGGACAGAGCCACGCTGTCGCTGCTTATAGTTGTTACGCGGTCGGCAAGTGCTTAAAGGAAAATTATATAAAAAATTGATTAGTTAAAGCCACAAGTGTTTTTTTTACCACTACTATTCCTTTATTTTCGCTTTTGAAATGTACAAATGCAATAATTTAGAAATTGGATGAAAGGTTTAGCACTGTGAAACACTGAAAGATAAATAGTACATTTTATAACCACTTCACCCCCGGAAGGATTTCCCACTGTAGGACCAGAGCACTTTTTGCGATTTGGCACTGCGTCGCTTTAACTGGCAATTGCATGGTTGTGCGACGTTGTACCCAAACAACATTTGCATCCCTTTTTTCCCACAAATAGAGCTTTCTTTTGGTGGTATTTGATCACCTCTGCGTCATTTCTGATCACCGCTATAAACAAAAAAAGAGCAACAATTTTGCAAAATAAAACAATATTTCTTACTTTTTGCTAAAAATCCAAATCCAAAATAAAATATAAAAAAAAAAATGTATTCATCGAATTTGGCCAATTTATATTCTTCCTCATATTTTTGGTAAAAAAAAAATCACAATTGGCGTTTATTGATTGGTTTACGCAAAAGTTGCAGCGTTTTCAAACCATGAGAATTCATTTCTGGCGTTTTTACATTTCTTTTTTTACTAGTAATGGTGGCGATCTTTTTATCGGGACTGTGATATTGCAGTGGAGCGACAATTTTGCAAAAAAGACAATATTTCTCACTTTTTGCTAAAATACATATCCAAAAAAACTCCTAAAAAAACCCCCCCAAAAAAACAAAATGTATTCATCGGTTGTGGTCAATTTATATTCTCCCTCATATTTTTGGTAAAAAAAAAAATCGCAATTGCCATTTATTGATTGGTTTGCGCAAAAGTTGCAGCGTTTACAAACTATGAGAATTCATTTCTGACATTTTTAAAATAACATTTTTTTTACTAGTAATGGCGGTGATCTGCGATTTTTATCGGGATTGTGATATAGGGGCGGACATGTCGGACATTTGTGACACTTTTTTGAGACCAATGACATTTATACAGCGATCATAAATTTAAATATCCACTGATTACTGTATAAATGTCATTGGCAGTGAAGGGGTTAACCTGCAGGGGGAGATCTAGGGGTTAACAGTGTTCCCTAGGTGTGTTCTAACTGTGAGGGGGCTGGGCTACTATGGGCATAAGAGATCTAACTGATCCCAGTGACAGGGATCAGTAGATCTCTTACATGCCCACTGACAGAGCGGGGAACCGCCATGTTTACATCGGCGGTTCCTCGTTCCTTCTCTCTGGCAGGTCATCGCAGCTCACCAGTGGACATCGGGTCCGCCCGAGCCTCGGGCACACTCCTGCAGAGTGCGGCGGAAACGAGAGCACGCCGCCCATGGGCGCGCTCCCGCCCACTAACTGCGCATGCGCGGATCGCCGCTTATATACGGCGATTTGCGAGACAGAGCCACACTGCAGCAGTAAATATACTGCGCGCGGTCGGGAACCGGATATACAACTATATAGATCAGACCAAAATAAAGGACAAATGAGGAGAAAAGAGGGACAGAGGGACTTTCTTCCTAATCAAGGACAGTCCCTCGAAATTGGGGACTTTTTGGAGCTATGGTCAGTATGTGTATGCTACAGTATCTGCCAAACAGGAATCTGTGTGTGTATGGTTAAAATAACTACTTAAAGCAGAGTTCCACCCACATTTTTCACTCCTCACCATGCAGCACTAATGTGCATCCTTAAAATGGATTGGCAATTTTTTTTTTCTTTCCTGTTCACTTACCTGATTTATGCCTATATCTAATTTCACTTCTTCCTTTAGGGGCCGCGGCAACGTACGTCATTTCCCACTTTGCATTGGCTCCTGGGAGATCTTGGTCAGCTTGACATAGCATGGTTCCCGTAACATTTAACATCTATGGAAAATCCTGGTTAGCTTGGCATGGCACTGCTCCAGTGCCATGTCAAGCTGACCAAGATTTCCCATAGAAGCCAATGTTAAATGTTTCTGAAGCCATGCAATGTCAAGCTGACCAAGATTGTACCGCACTGCACATGCGCGAGATCGGCAGGTGCATGCTGGGTAGCCAGCATGCACGGAATCCAGGAAGAAGAACACTGCGGCTTCAGTTGCCCGCACTGGAGGTGGCCGCGCTGTGCAGGAACTTCACAAAGTAAGAAAACAATGCTGCACAAATAGAAAACTGAGCATAGTTTATAGCATACCTTTATTACACTGCACAAGGCATGAGTATTCTAGGGGTATTTTTATCTTAACAGTCATATTCCGGCCGAAACTCTGCTTTAAAGCGGTTGTTAGCCTAACATTTTTCATATTCCTGATATATGCCTGCTGTACCATGTATTTGTATGAGGAAGTAAGTATCCTGTTCTCTTTCTATTGCTTCCTTGTATGTGAAATCCCTGGTGTTACTGCTAGTCCCAGGTTTCCTATTAAAAACTGACCACTCTAAGCAGGAGAACACACCATGATGAATTCTCTAGCTATGATGGGAACTCAGCCTGCTCTTCCTGACATGCCCCCACTGCACATCAATTCACTGGGAAGCTCATTGTGCTGCTTCTCCTCCCCCCAGCTCTTATGCAGCTGACAGCAGAGGGAATGTGATCACTAATAAAAAATGTATTTATATATTTTTTTATATTTATACAAAACTGTTTTTCCTTTCATTTCTATTTCATATAAAATCCTAATTCATAATAAAATACTTTATACACAATATACATCAAAATACGTGGTGAAGTGACCATCACAGAACTTCTAATTAAAACTTGCGTAAGTTTCAAAAAACATATTTTCAAGTCAACTTGTGAAATGTTGAAAATCCACATGCAAAAGTCCCAGACCCCTTGAAATGAAGTGTGGCAGTTTCCTTTCCAAATGGAAATGATCTTCAAATTATAAGAGATCAACCGCACAGAAACCATCCAATCAAAGGCCACCAAATTAAATTCTGCAGACTCCAGAGTCTCCAGGATCCTCTACTGGTTATCCAAAGACCTTTCCTCAGGATTGGGATAAATAAAGGAAAGAGCAAAGGAACATAGAGTAGTATTGCTTAAAACCACATCATTTATTAGAAGCAAATATATTCATAAGTACAGTATAAAAACATCTCAAAGGCAGAAAACACCACATCAGAGAACATTAGCAGGTGTATATTAGCATGACTCACTGGCCTCACTCTATGCACGTTTCATCTGTACGACAGACTTCTTCATGGGATATTTAGACAAAAGGTATAGCTAGGACCCTTTCACACAGGCTGTCCAATCAGGTCCACCTATCAGTTTTTCAGGCGGACCTGATTGGACCCTCCAGTCTCCCCTATGGAGTGGCGGATGTCAGTGGACAAATGTCAGCTAACACCCACCATCATCCGATCCGGCCAGCAAAAAACTGACGGATGGCGGTCCTATTTTCCATCCGTCCATCAGATCGGATGGAAATGGACCACCTGGATTTCCCCATAGAGGTGAGCGGGACTGTGTCCGTGCCCGCTCTGCACAGCAGAGTGGACACAGGCCTGTCATCTGATTTGCCTGCTTGAGCAAGCGGAATCTGCTATACGGAGGCGCCCGTGTAAAAGGGGCCTTAGACAAAAGGAATTTTTGACAAAAGGTACATCTTCACAGTACTATATAGGCACAATTAACATTTCTACATATTTCCTATAGCTGCCTGCCTATGCCTGCTATCACACACCTTTGCCTGGTACATGTTAGGATCCCCCCCTTACTTTTTTTCAACCTTTAAGACTGGTCTTGGTGGGGCACCGGACCCCAAGTTCCCTCTGTTGTTGCCCACATACCCCATATAGGCCTTATGTCAGGTTTCTGCAGCTAGGCAGACCAGACACGTAGCTACACAATGGAACCGAGACCAAACAAAGTATATAACTTTAAGGTGATATTTATTACAGTGAAACACACACCAAAAAACATACACAGCAAACAGCAAGCAAAACAAACCTCAAAGACAAAAACAAGAACCAAACCCCCAATGCACAAACAAGAATAACTAATAAGCCTAACTACACTATGGACCAAAAAATAACTATATACAACAACTGTAATATAAAGGACAAGAGTAAAGGGTATACAAGGATGCAAGGTATCAAGGTTGGGTACTAGGGCAGGAAGCAGGAGCAAGGCAGATAAGTACAGGAAGGTTCAGGATATCAGGGGACACGAGCACAAGGATCTGGCAGCAAGGAGGCGAACAGGAAAGTGATGCACTGGGGAAAGGGCGAACAGTCTTAAATAGCCATCTAAAGGCTGAACCCAGGTGTGGCTGATTGTTACAGCTAGCTGGCTCTGGGGAGACACCTGCTGGTGGCCACTGGAGCTGCAGCAAACAGCCCAGAGCAGCACAGCACCACCAGTAGGTAAGCTCAATCCTGACACACTGTATGGTCTCGGCCACCGTGCTGCAGCTCAGTTTCAGGGTCTTGGCAATCTTCTTATAGCCTAGGCCATCTTTATATAGAGCAACAATTATTTTTTTAATATCCTCAGAGTTCTTTGCCATGAGGTGCCACGTTGAACTTCCAGTGACCAGTATGAGAGAGTGAGAGCGATAACACCAAATTTAACACACCTGCTCCCCATTCACACCTGAGACCTTGTAACGCTAACGAGTCACATGACACAGGGGAGGGAAAATGGCTAATTGGGCCCAATTTCGACATTTTCACTTAGGGGTGTACTCACTTTTGTTTCCAGAGGTTTAGATATTAATGGCTGTGTGTTGAGTTATTTAGAGGGGACACAAATTTACACTGTCATATAAGCTGTACACTCACTACTTTACATTGTAGCAAAGTGGCTTTTCTTCAATATTGTCACATGAAAAGATATAATAAAATATTAACATAGATGTGAGGGGTGTACTCACTTTTGTGAGATACTGTATATAGATATATATCTATGTATATATATATATATAGATATATAGATATATATATATATATATATACACCCTGTTCCAAATTATTATGCAAATTCTATTTCAGTGTCACAAAGCACCATTTTCAAGCAATATGGGGAAGAAAAAGGATCTCTCTGCTGCCGAAAAGCCGTCGTCTCTCTAGGAAAAAGAAGGGGTATAACGAACTTTTACCACGAAACACTGTGACTTTATCTTAAACGTATTATTAAACCTTGTCCCACATATATATATATATATATATAGATATATAGATATATATATATATATGTATCTATATATAGATATATGTCATAGAGTGTTTTCACTCATGTGGGGAGTGTAGATACAATTATAAAATAATATAGAAAAGTACACTGTTATAACTTCTTTTCGGTGAAACGATGTTACATTTCATCACTCACATGTCGAATATACTGTCACATTTAAACACAGGGGAGATTTA
>BLSH010502764.1:132355-144399 GCA_018402905.1 Glandirana rugosa
TCTACATATTTCCTATAGCTGCCTGCCTATGCCTGCTATCACACACCTTTGCCTGGTACATGTTAGGATCCCCCCCTTACTTTTTTTCAACCTTTAAGACTGGTCTTGGTGGGGCACCGGACCCCAAGTTCCCTCTGTTGTTGCCCACATACCCCATATAGGCCTTATGTCAGGTTTCTGCAGCTAGGCAGACCAGACACGTAGCTACACAATGGAACCGAGACCAAACAAAGTATATAACTTTAAGGTGATATTTATTACAGTGAAACACACACCAAAAAACATACACAGCAAACAGCAAGCAAAACAAACCTCAAAGACAAAAACAAGAACCAAACCCCCAATGCACAAACAAGAATAACTAATAAACCTAACTACACTATCGACCAAAAATAACTATATACAATATCTGTAATATAAAGGACAAGAGTACAGGATATACAAGGAAGTAAAGTATCAAGGCTGGGTACTAGGGCAGCAGGTAGCAGGAGCAAGGCAGATGGGTACAGGAAGGTTCAGGATATCAGGGGACATGAGCACAAGGATCTGGCAGCAAGGAGTCAAACAGGATCGTGACGCACTGGGGAAAGGGAGGAATAGTCTTAAATAGCCATCTAATGGCTGAACCCAGGTGTGGCTGATTGTTTCAGCTTGCTGGCTCTGGGGAGACACCTGCTGGTGGCCACTGGAGCTGCAGCAAACTCGCCCAGAGCAGCAAAGCGCATTAGTAGGTAGGCTCAATCCTGACACCTTATATATCTAGGTGATTGCCTCTAGTGGGCAATTCTGTACCAGACCTGTTAATCCTGGTCTGGTCTGTTTTATACTATTATTCTCTCATATATATATATATATATATATATATATATATATATATACAGATATATATATATATATATATTTTTTTTTATCCTAGGTCGCTCTAGTTCATTTTCGACCACACCGGATTCGCTGGAGAGGACTGACGGCTTGTTCGTCCCTGGCTTCTGGTATGGCATCACTTAAGGTTCGGGGTCTCTGCTCTCTACACAAGCGCAGCAAACTATTGTTGGAACTGAAATGCCTAGGTGCCCAGATAGTGTTCCTACAGGAGACGTACTTCAGGCAGCAATCCCTCCCCAAGATGCCCACACATCTTTATTACCAGTGGTTCTTTAGTAACTCTAAATCCTGCGGTACAGCAATTGCATTCCATAAATCGTGCTCGTTACAACCTTCAGAAAGCTGCCTAGACCCCCTGGGCTGCTACGTCTTTGTGGAAGGGGTCATAGCCAGCAGAAAATTTACATTTGCGACTCTCTACGCACCCAATACTCAACAAATCTCCTTTATAGATACGGTTTTGAGATTCATAATTTTTTTTTCATACACAAATGAAAGCGGTGAGTCACATGACCCATTTGCTTTTTTGCTTGTCCACATCTTTCCACTGAAACAACATGACAGTTGTTGGTAGGGGCGTACACCATAATTGGGAGGCTTCTTGTCTATTGCTGGTGGGGTGTATCAATCACTCTTATGGATCTTGTACCGTTTCTATCCCCCTTCCCCGAACAACATAGTCAATACCTTCCTAGGCTTCCCATATTTGTTAGATTCTGGTACAATGTTTTATTATTATTAAGTAAGGAAATGCCAAAATACAGACTTGGGGAAAAGAAAGGAAAAATGGTCCCACACAGGGGAACTAAACATCACTTTTTATGTATATACAAACACTTTTTCAAAATGTAGAAGCGAGTAGTAGAAGCATTCGGCGTTCATGCCGGAAGTGTGAATGAATAACTGGACTTGAAGGTCCAAGGCATGGTGGGACTAACAAACAAATCAAAGCAAACAAACAACCAAACAAAAAAAACAAAAACAAAAAAATAATAAGAGGGGGGAGGTGGAGGGGTCAGGGTGGGGGAGGGTAGGGTGGGAAGAGAAAAAGTGAGAGAGAGGAGAGAGAAAGAAGATATAGAATCGGTATAGAAAAGAGAAGGAGTAACAGTCAAGACAAGAATGGAAAAGGAGGTGGTGCAGACTTAGGCAAGGAAAGAGCACAGGGCCTGGGGGTTGGGTGGTATATTAGAATGGCCCGAAATACCCTAATTGGCTGGGGGCAGGGTTGCGAGAGCATAAGACCACCATGGGTTCCACACCTTAAAGAATTTGGCAAGGGAGTCATGAAGTACACTGGTCATATTTTCATGCAGCATGAGAGTGGTCAAAATGCTCTTCACTTCTGCAATACCCACTGAGGGCTTCCACCAACTCTAGCAACAGCGCATTTTGCGGCAATGAAGAGGTAGGTGGCCAGCTTTTGTTGATAAGTGAAAAGACCCAGGAGGGGGCAATGGAGTAGTACATGCCAGGCATCTTTGTGGAAGAGTACATGAAAAAGGGTTGAAAGAAGGCCATAGACCCTAGACCAGAATCCCACCAAATGTGGGCAAGGCCACCAAATGTGACCATATTGAAAGAGCACTTAGCGGTGGATGACCAGGCCTTGCTCCAATCTTCTAATTCTATAGAGACTGACAAGTCTCATTCCCATTTGAAGATGTACAGGTGGGAGCGAGACGGGAACCAACCCCCCCCCCGCGATCAGAGAGGAATAAATAGAGGACATAGTGCCCCGGGTTCCAGGTGAGTTAAGGCAGATACATTCAAAAGAATGGGAAAGAAGAGTTACAGTGGAGAGCTGAAATCCAGTGTCAAAGTTGTAGATAACTAAACCATTCAGTGGGGGGTGCGTCGTGGGTCTCGCAAATGGAAGCCCAAGATGGAAAGGTGCGGGATCCTAACAAGTGATGTATCTGTGAGTAGCCGTGAGCGGGCCACCAGGCAAAGGTCAGGTGCTCGTCTAGCCCAAGAGGAAAGGGGATTATTCAGAAGAGGAAGGAGTGGGGAAAAAAGGGGACATTAAATTGCTTGAATAGCTGACCGGGTCCCAGAGACGTAAGCTATGGGTCATAAGAGGGCTAAGAGAGGGGGCACACGAGGCTGAAGGAAGCCATAAAAGTGCTGAGGCTGGGATAGGAGTACCCATCAAGGAATGTATGATGTTTCATGTAACATTGTAAGCTGTGAGAGCTGTGCAGCTAGGTAGTACTTCGGAATGTTTGGGACGCCAAGCCCGTCTCTTACTCTGTGGGCAAAAAAGAGTAGCACAAGCTACTCTGGGACATTAGTGGGCCCAAAAGAAAGCTAAGATTTTATTCTGGAGTAAGTGTAAGAAGAAGGCGGGTACTCGGACCGGTAAGGTGCAAAATATGTATGGGATCTTAGGGAGCACAGTCATTTTAACCGTGTTGATGCGGCCTATCCATAAAATCGAAAGAAATCGCCAGGAGTCCATAAGGGTAGTGGTAGCACGAAGGAGAGAGGATAATAGTTGCTGGCAAAGAGAGAAGAGTAAGAAGGGGTCAAATGGACTCCCAGGTATTCCAGAGAGGAGTCAGCCCAGTGGTATGGGAAGAACATTTGGAGATGAGAAACCATGTTTTCTGGGGATCAATCTGTAAGCCAGAGATGGCCACATAGCAGGATAGCTAGAGGAGGTCACTACATAGCTGCTGCCTTTGAAGGAGAAGGAAAGTTTGAAGGTGAAGCCCCAGCGATATCTGATTCGATGAGCTAGTAGGACAGAAGTGTAAGATTTCATGAGGAGAAGCCCTCATAGCGGACTGACGCTGTAGGGGAGGAGTATAGGACTGAGAGCCAGGTCAGGAAGGATTCTCCAAAGCCTCAATGTTGCAACACATATCAAAAATAGTTCCAGGACAGAGTGTCAAATGCTTTGTAGATGTCAAGTGAAAGCAAGAATAATGGGATTCTATGTTAATGCACCAGGGTAATGAGATGTATCACTTTGCGTATATTGTTGGCAGCCTGGCGACCCGGAACAAATCCCACCTGGTCTCTGTGAATCAGTTGGCACAAATATTTTTTGGCACGGGCACTCAAGATTTTCCCCAAAAGTTTCATGTCCTCATATAATAGGGAGAGGACAAAAAGGCAGCAAAAGATTGTGATTTTAGCCGGATCTGAGGTGAGGTCGCCACCGGCCGATTGGAACCGGATAGGTTTGTGGGCTCGACCAGATGCATTCAGTTTCCGAGCCAACATCACCCCCGGCTTGTTTACACAAGAGTAGAATTTATGTTTAGCCCCTGAAGGACCTTTTCAGCTTGATCAGTGGCCGCCAGGTCCAATTCCGCTACAATGGCATCTCGAGCTTTCCGCATCGCAATCGATGGGGAGGATTTTTAAGCCAGGTCCACAAACCCCAATTGTGCATTAAGGAGTTGAAGCCTTTGCTCCCGTTCACATTTACGTGCTGACGCGATTTGGATAAGGTGGTCTTGTGGGCCTCCCAAAGTGAAATCGCAGAGGAAACAGAGCCAACATTGTCAAAAAAACTTTAACGTGAGCATGTATAGCAAGGTAGAAATGTTGAGATGTAAGGAGGGACTCGTTAAGTCTCCAATGGTGGGGGCGAAGGAAGCATGCAAACGAAGCGAAAAAAACAAGGGGGTCATGATTGGACCAGGTTGAGGAACGAATCAAGATTTTCCCAATACAGGAGAGGAAGCGGAGTGGGACCAGTATGTGGTCTATCCTGCAGAAGCTGTTGTGTGGTTTGGAATAAGTGAAATTGTGGTTGCGTGGGTGGCATTCCCGTCAGTTATCCACATGCCCATGAGAGTGCAACAGTGCACGCTTTTGTTCCTCCACTGACTGGTTGTGCGAGGGAGCCAACCCAGTGGCATAACGCCTGTCGACTGACGAGTCCAAAGCCATGTTAGAGTCTCCCATAAGGAGCAAGGTCCCAGAGCTGTGATGGGCTACGACCTGGAGGAGGTGGGAGAACAACTTATGTTGGAAATGGTTTGGGGCATAGTACGTGACTATAGTAACGTCATGACCATTAAGGGTGCTCTGGAGGAGTAGGTATCTGCCGGTTGGGTCTGAAATTTCCTTGGCACAATCAAACATCATGTGGCGACGAAATGCAATGAGGACCCCCCTATGCTTCTCAGGGGCCGAGGCTAGGTAAAAGGTGGGGTAGTGTGGGGCTAAAGGCATTTGGGAGCTGAGGAGGAGGAAAACCTGGTCTCCTGCAGGCATACAAGGTCAACCTTGCTGGACTTGAGGGAATGAAATACCTTAGATCACTTGGTCGGGAAATTGAACCCATGGATGTTATGGGAATATATTTTCCATGGAGAGGAAGCCATAACACGTAGACGAGAGATGATTGCATTTACCTTGTCCAATATGGGGGTTTTGGTGGCCGCCAATTGGTCTCAGTTACGTTAGATGAAATGTGACCCACAAGTGCCAGAGAAGGAGAGGAGAGTGAGTTAAGAAAAAAGAATAGAATAGGGAGGGGAGAAGGAGGGAGGGAGGGGGACGGAAAGAGGTCATGGACAAATACCATTGCAGGAGTGGACCACATCCTAGGTAAGGACGCTAAAGAGGGGAAGCTCTGCTGCCAAACACATGGCTGCATTAGGCCAATAAGGCCATCTGAAAACAGAGAGGGTCATTCGGGATGGGGAGAAAAAAAAAGGGGGGGTGGGAAAAGGTAGGAAAAGTATGTCAGCAACTCCTCGCCTCCCTCCACGGTTCGGGGGGGGGGGCGGGGGACATTTTCAGTGATCATAAACATTTAATACTGAATGCTATTAACTAGAAAGGTAACAATAGTGGGGGATTAGTCCCCGTGAAACAAGCTCTGTTTTAGAGGATGCTACAGTAGGGTAGATAGAGCACGAGCAGGCTGGCTGCCCCACGGCTGGAGGGGGGTAAAGGAATTCAGATCGACGCCTGCACCGGCGAGCAAAGGTCTCCTGGGGAAGGCGACAAAAACCCCAACAGCTGAGGGACAACCGCTGTTGAAATGGGAAAGGAGCAAGAGGAAATGTATCCATAAAACAGAAACAAAAACAGCATCAAATCAAAAAATGCACATGTGATAAAGAGCATAGCATGGTGAAAGACAGTGAGACATACGGGATTCGCCTGTGGTGAAAAATCCATACTTAAGCCCCCAATCCAGGACCATGGTCTCTGGGGGATCGTGGTCCGCAGGTGGTGCGTGTGTAGAAAATAGTTAACAATATAATAATAACAACCTAAACAATATTCTATGTCTCCTTTGCTTCTGAACCGTGCTGAAACATAGAAGGAACCGGACCAGTCAGTTGTAGTAATGATCCACAGTAGTTGTCCAATACAGTTGGGGTGCAGCATGCTAACTGAGTCATAGGCCCAGGGGCTCCAGGCACTTTGATGTGATTCAGCCAGAGCTGCACCGTTATGAGATGGGTGGTTGACAGTACAGTGCGGATCCGAGGGGACAAGGTAGGAAGGGAGGAGTAGGAGAAGGGAGGTTGGCTGGGGAAACCCAAATCCAGGTGTCAACCAGTGGAGGGGTGGATTATGTGCGGTTGAGCGCAAAAGAATTGACATCCTAGATGCCAGAGTGGGGCTCAGAGTTGAGCGACAAAATGCCTAGTCAGGCCGGTGTGGTAGTACTCACGACTCCTGGGGACAATGTTCATCCGGGGTCAGAGCGAGAAGATCCAGCTGTAGATGGTGTGTTGGGGAGAGAGCACCTGTGGCCCTGAACCTTCTCCCAGGAATGGCTTGGCAATGTTGCAGGAGACTTTGGAGCGTTGGAGCCAGACGGGCTACACCGTGCCTCTCCTGAAGGCAGCAGGTGAAGTGTGGAGAGGACCGATTGAGCTTTATCTACGGAGGTCACTACGTAGCTGCGGCCTTTGAAGGAGAAGGAAAGTTTGAAGAGGAAGCCCCAGTGACATCTGATTTGATGAGCCAGTAGGGCAGAAGTGTAAAGTTTCATCTGTTGCTGTTTCACAATGGAAATTTGTGACAGGTCAGTAAAAATCTGATATCGGTGACCCTGGAACACCGGATCAGGCTTCTCTCTGGCTGCCCATAGGTGGGTTTCTTTAGTATGGTAAAATGTGAGTTTAATGATGATGTCCCCGGGTGGGCCCTCAGATTTCTTAGGGCCGAGTGAGTGGTGGATCCGATTGAACTTCAGGCGATCTATGGGAATTGCTGGTACCAACTCCTGGAATAGAGCGGTGGCAGTGGAGGTGAGAACAGTGATCTCTTGTCACGTTTTTGGGGTTGTGTTTGATATGTGCAAAGAGAGATCACACAAATACTTAAAAATATAACATTTATTACAAGTAATGACAGATACAGATAAAGATAAAGAAAATATCAAGACATGGAGTCTCCGACATGGCACAGGGGATCAGGACGTGCCTCATGGCTGTTCTTGGTGAGACTGACTCATATAGGTTTTTGCTGTGGTAATATAGAACTTGTATAAGGGAATAGCCCACCCCCCAGCCAACACCCTGGTAAGCAATTACATTCCTGAGGAGAGGGGGCTAACTTGTCCATATAAGGCAGTTCAAATGGCAATAGGTTGAGTCATGCAAGGTAACCAGGATATTAGAGGCTATGATAGATATTTGTGAGCCAACCTTAATGAGGAATATGAAATATGCAATTTCCCCAACACTCCACCCCCTGGCTCACAAATCATATAATGCCTCCAACTGTGCATAAATACAACATCAATATTAGAAGGGAAAGCACCTGATTATTGTAAACAAAAAGAATAATTCTCCCACACCCCGGTTTACCTTAAATGAAAAATGGGGGATCTAAAGCGTATCTAATCTAAAGTGTAGATACCTACTTTCCTTTCCCTGTCAGATTTACCTGCACAGAACATCTCATTCGGCTATGTCAGGGCTGAAAAATATAAAAATATCCAAACTTCAAAAAACTATATGTTGGACTAACAGAAGAACACCAAACTTCTCCTTTCGAAAGCGCAGGAGCAAGTATGGACATCAAACTTTCCTTTCCACGAGTTTAAACGTGTAGAAACTTGTCAGAGTCCTCCATACCTGGTGATGGACAGCAGAGTCTTAAACATCCGGTGATCAGATCGCAGCCGCAGCACAACAATTGCAATGCTGTAAAACTGAAAGAACTGTAGAATACAAAGTCCATATCCTCCGGACTATTGCAGCTCACAAGTCATAGACGTGCAGGCACATAACTTTACAGACAGTTCAAGCACTTGACCATCAGAGCAGACAAAACAGTTCAGGTACTTCACGCATAGATTCAGGTACTTGACCATGATAGCGGATGGAACAGTTCAGGTATTCAACCATCAGAACAGGTGTAACTTGCACCAACAGTTCAGCTGCTGATCATTGGCAAAGTCTTTATAGACAGTTGCTGCTGTCAAATGTGTTTGTCTCCTTTCTCCAATATTCTTGTGGTTGACGTCAAGGCAGGTGTCACTGACTCATATAGTTTTTTGCTGTGGTAATATAGAACTTGTATAAGGGAAAAGCCCACCCCCCAGCCAACACCCTGGTAAGCAATTACATGCCTGAGGAGAGGGGGCTAACTTGTCCATATAAGGCAGTTCAAATGCCAATAGGTTGAGTCATGCAAGGTAACCAGGATATTAGAGGCTATGATAGATATTTGTGAGCCAACCTTAATGAGGAATATGAAATATGCAATTTCCCCAACAAGTGACCACTTCTAGAATGGCTCTAAGGCGGAGGTTTCCCCTGCAAGAGCAATTTTTTTAATCCTCCCCCAGGCAGAGCAAGGCTGCCTCAAGTTCTTCTTTAAGGTCTGTGAGGTCTTGTTCATGGTTCTCCAGGACCGTGGTGGCTGCCTACATTTTATCTTCCAGATCAGGGGTCTCCAAACTATGGCCCTCCAGTTGTTCAGGAACTGCAATTCCCATCATGCCTAGGCATGTCTGTGAATGTCAGAGTTTTACAATGCCTCATGGGACATGTAGTTCCATAACAGCTGGAGGGCCGTAGTTTGGTGATCCCTGTTCCAAATCATTGGTGCTGGATCCGAGCTCCCGGATCTCTTCAGTGAGATGTTTGGCAAGCCTGAAGGTAGCTGTTGATAATTCAGCCTGCAGCATTGTCTTGAAATTGGCCAGGAGCTCTCGGAGTGCAGCTGTGGCTGCACTGGCATATTCTCCTGGCTGTCACTCATGTTCAGGGGCTGCATAGACAGGGAGAAGGGGTCCGGGTTCGAGGCCAGTACCTCCAAGATGGCATCAGGCGGGAGAGCCTCCTGTGGATCGTGGCCCACCTGTTTGGCACTGGAAGCCTGGGTGGACATGTTCCGTTTCCCCATAAGGTGTGCCGGGGTCGCCGGGTGCCTGAACTGGATGGTGGGGTAACTAGGAGCCCTCAGGAAGGAGCAATTGTGGTGGATGTGTCCAGGCGTCGAACAGCGGACTCAGCCAACTTGATGCGCTGCTAGCAAGCGCCCCCTATAGATACAGTTTTTGAAAGGCTGGCAGACTTCCGTGAGGGCCTCCTGATTCTTGGGGAGATTTCAATGTCAGCCCTGACCCCCAGTTAGAAACGTCCCATAGCCACCCAGTACACTCCTATACTTTCCTTAAACATTTCCTTAAATCACTGCAGAACAACTTCCTCATTGACACCTGGAGAGCGATATATGCTTCAGACAGGGATTACAGCTACTAATCCAGGGTTCATGATGTCTATAAGTGCATAGACCTTTTGTGTGTGAATCATGACACCCTGGAGTTGTTACAGTCGGCTGAGATTGGAAACATCACTATCTATGACCATGCACCTACCATCGCTACGATACAGGTCCCAGATGGGTCGCCTAGGGCAAGGTCTTGGAGATTGAATGAAAATTTGCTAGATGATGTTTCAGTGGTATCCAAGGTGACCGATGCCATCTCGCACTACTTTACGGAAAATGCGTCCGATGATTTATCAGAGGAGTCGTATGGGAAGGCCATAAAGTTGTGATTAGGGGTGAGCTAATCTCATTAGAAACCACATTCCAAAAAGAAAGGCAGATTGACTTTCAGAGAGTACTGTCCGCTCTACAGCAGGCAGAGCTCAAACATAAACACCAGGGTGATGCTGAGGCCCTTAGGCGTTTGACCAATCTCAGGGAGTTGTTCTCATGCCTTTTAGATCTTTGCATCAATAGGCAACTATACTATCTGTCCCACAGATACTACGAGCATGGCAACAAGATGCTTGCCAGGGCGCTTCGGAAGAGACGAGTGGCCACCTACAAACATGTACTCCAATCCCCTGGTGGTGAGGCGACCCTACATTCTTCCAGGATTGCCTCATTATTTCAGGACTATTACATGGAACTGTATAAGTTAGACAAAAATGTCCGCCCCAGCAGAGAAAATCTCTACGTTACACACTATTATATCTTGCATCGGTGGGCTTCCCTTCTTTGATGTTGGAACAACAATCAGAACTTGAATCTCCTATTTCCGTCCAGAAGATTGCTGCAAGGGTAAAATCTTTGGCCAATGGGAAAACCCCTGGTCCAGATGGATACACCAAAGCGTACTATGCTAAATTTCTCCCCCTACTGCTAAATCATTTATATAGGTACTTCAACTCGTTCGCCACCGGTAGTCCGATTCCACCCAAAGCCTTGATGGCTCATATCACGGTGCTTCCAAAAGAGGGTAAGGACCCTGCCCTCCCCCAAAGTTACCGCCTGATATCACTGCTTAATGTGGATATTAAAATCTTTGCTAAAATTTTAGCGAACGGTTTGAAACACCTCTTACCATCCATTATACACCCTGATCAGACGGGCTTTATATCGGGTCGGGAAGCTAGAGATAACTCCATCCGGCCGTGCAGCTTATTCATTGGGCACGTACTCACCAAGACTCCCTACCTTAACTCATTTTGTCTACCGATGCCAAAAATGCATTTGACCGGGTTGACTGACCATAACTCAGAGCAATCTTAGAGGCCCTAGGCTTAGGCCCTCACATGCTACAGTGGATTATGGCTCTCTATACAACTCCAAATGCGATGGTTCAGGTAAATGGCCTCTTCTCCCTTCGGTTCCAGATACGGAATGGCACGAGACAGGGATGTCCCCTCTCTCCCCTTCTTTTTGCTCTGATTCTGGAGCCATTTCTCTGAACAGTTCAGGCAAATATTATTATTATACAGGATTTATATAGCGCCAGCAGTTTGCTCAGCGCTTTACAAAAATGAAGGCAGACAGTACAGTTACATCACAATTTGGTACAAGAGGAATCAGAGGGCCCTGCTCGTTAGAGCTTACAATCTAAGAGGGATGGTCAATTGATAGAAAAGGTAAAAGCTGTGGGGGATGAGCTCATGTAGAAAGAAAGAGTATTAGGTAGAAGCAGGATAGGCTTCTTTAAAGAGAAAAGTTTTCATGGATCGTCTAAAGATGGATAGATTAGGAGACAGTCGGACTGATTGGGGTAGGGAGTTCCAAAGGAAGGGAGAAGCTCTCGAGAAATCCTGGAGGAGCATGAACATGAGAGGAGGTGACAAGGGAGCTAGGGAGCAGGAGGTCTTGAGAGGACCGAAGAGGGTGGCTTGGTTGGTATTTTGAGACTAAGTTAGAGATGTAGCTGGGGGCAGAGTTGTGGATGGCTTTGTAAATTATTGTTAGTACTTTGAATTTTATACGTTGGGTGAGTGGTAGCCAGTGGAGAGATTGGCAGAGAGGGGTGGAGGATAGTGTTGAGCGAACCCGGACTGTAACGTTCGGGTCCGTACCGAACTTTAGGGTGTCCGTGGCACGGACCCGGACCCGGACATTTCAAAAATCGTTCGGGTTCGGTCTGGCTTGGGCTTGCTAAAAACTTTACAGGCCCAGGCCCAGGCACGGTGCCTGTGGGATTTCAAGCCATGCCTGGGCTTGCAATGTCAGGCCCAAGCGAGTTGTGATAGGAGGTGGGGAGAGACGGTTAGAGAGGTGACCGATGGTGAGTGGGTTGCATATTTTAAGTTTCATGATTGTTATTAAATGTTTCGGTAGGTGTTGAGACGGGGGTCGATGTAGAGATTGAATCAGAGTTTTATGGTTGGTTCGGTGGGAGAAGCCAGGAGAGTTCTGGAGGACGAGGGATCGAGGGAACAGTGGAGGAGAGTACAAGTACGAGGAGGTCC
>BLSH010502764.1:149871-164204 GCA_018402905.1 Glandirana rugosa
CCCATTTATTTGTAGGGCACTTGCCCTAGTTTGAAGATGATTTTAGAACAGTTATATGGCTTCTACCGTTAATTAATACTTTTCAGACACAGTTTGAAGATGATCCACATTCACCTCCATTTTTGCTTTTTTTATGTTTTTATTTTTTTAAAAATATTTACAGTTATTTCCCTGTCCCCATTTTTTTGTAGGGCACTTGCCCTACCCTTACCCCCATTTTACTTCCTTTTGCAGCCCTCTGGGGCTTTCCAGGACTTTCCTACAGCCATTTTTGTGCCTAAAAGTTCGGGTCCCCATTGATTTCAATGGGGTTCGTTGTCCGTGCGATCGTTCGGGTTCCGTCCGGACCCGGACCCGGACTTTGTCCCGAAGTTCGGACGGACCAGCAGAACCCGAACTTCCAGGTGTTCGCTCAACTCTAGTGGAGGACACTGAGCGGTTGGCAAGGTAGATAAGTCTTACAGCAGCACTCATTATTGACTGAAGGAGGGATAATGTATGCAAAGGTAATCCAATGAGGAGAGAGTTGCAGTAGTCGAGGCGAGAGATAACCAGAGAGTGAATTAGAAGCTTGGGGGTGTCATTGGTTAAAAAGGGGCATATTCAAATACTAACATTAAAGGGATAACAGTGGGATCCACTGAACACAAACTCTCAGCTTATGCTGATGACGTTCTCTTTCATCTTATGGACCCCCTTGTCTTGCTGCCGAACGTTATGCGGGAACTTCAGCTTTTTGGGAGACTATCAAACTTTAAAATCGACTACACTAAGTCTGAGGTACTGCCTATTACCTTACCTGAAGAGCTAGCTTCTAACTTGTGGGAGGCCTTCCTGTTTACCTGGGCTAAATCCTCCATTAAGCATCTCGGGGTTCAGCTCACTGACCGTTTTGAGACACTGTACTCCGCCAACAATCCTACATGTTTGGTGAGTAGAGACCTGCAAAGCTGGACAAAGAAGCTTCACCCTCTACTTAGGTAAGTGCTTTAGAGAAGAAAAATTTTGTGCAGTCCTGATTGTTGTTATTCTGGGCGGGGGAGTGGCCCAGGGAGGTGGGTTTGCTGTGGGTAGTGACACTTCTGGGAAAGTGCCTCCCTCTGAACTCTAGAAAATGCTAGAAAGAAGGAGTGAATCCAGAAGTGGAGCTATCTGGGCTTTTTGAGAAGCTCTGACCAATCTGGATTGGCAAGAGGCAGGCCTTCTCAAATAGCCTGGGTCAGCCCTGGGAGGGAGGAGAAGTTCAGGTGGAGAAGCTGAATATGGAGTAGTGTGAAGTTTGTCATGGTCAGGGGAGCTCCCAGTCTGGGGGGGGGGGGGTTGACCCTGGGCCTGAAGAGCTCGGGTGCAGCCAGAAGGTGTGAGGTTCTGGTGGCAGGCACAAGGGTGAGCAGAAAGGACAACAGGAGAGAACACTATCGGGGAGAAATCTACAGGGAGAAACTTCAAAAGTCGTGAGCAACATATCCCTGGTAAACTGTTGAGGCAGGCTGGAGCAGATTGGAGTGAGAGAGACAATCTGGGAACGATGTAAGATACAGGGGGGAACCCACATGTTGCTGTGGTAGTGAGACAGGCCAGTGCAATTGGAAGAGCTGGTGGGGCCTGGGAGAAGATGGACTGGGAGCAGTAGTCCATCCAACATCTAGTTAGCACAAATATTTGCTACACAGGGGATTAGCACCCCCTACCTGTAAGGGGTGGTCCGGAGATCGAGCTAAAACTATACCTCGTTTTGGTGCCTCTCTTCTGCCGGCTTAGAGACGCCACTTAGACAACGGCAAGACTGTACGGACAGCTGCCCTGCGGGCAAAGACGTAATTTGCAGATACCAGTGGAGACATACTCCCGGTTCCATTGATGTGCTTATTTTATCCTTCCTTATGTGAGTAGCCAATCAGCTGTAGTTTTTAATAAATTATCTATTGTTCTAGGGTTTACACTTAGAGGCACCTCCTCCTTTGTTTTCTTTTGTTTTTATATACAGAGACAGGGTGCTGATTGTGAAAGTGGGTCGGCCGACCCAGAGTTACTCTGTCTATAAGGAAACAGCAGGAGGGGGCCGAAGAAAGTTGCCGGATCCTCGGTTCTATGTGTGAGAGAGTCTGAGGTGCTACATAGACCACCACCAGGACTGCTGGAGAGTGCAGCGTGGTTCCTTTTGTTTCCTGACATTTGCCGGAAACATGCCAGCCTGCTACCCTGCGCCCAGTGGCGGAGACTTGGCTCATTGAAAGGACGCGGGGGTGAGGTGTGTTTGCTTTAAATTTTTCTTTAGAGCCTGTTGTCCGGGGAGGAGCTCCTCCCATCAGCAACTCTAAGAACATCCATTCTTGCTCATTCAATTGTTTTTTTTTCTTACATGATCTGTTAGTGGGATATGACCCCTCATCAACAGACCAGACAGGTGCAGAATGTGGTGTATGTTGTTGTTGTTGTTGTTCTGCTGGGAGGTTTATAACCCCCTTTCTGCAGATCTGTGTGTAGTTAGTTAGTTGTAGTTTAGTTTTCCATCTTCTCTTAGGATTCCTGTCCATCTCCATCCGGCGAGAGTCAAGATATGCTTCTACAACTGCCCAAACGGAGTACTTCTCTCTTTGGAGAAGTGTTCCGCCGGGGAAAATTATGGACTGTATTTACATGCTGTTATTGAGGACAGTAGTTAGGAATGTATATATTACTGTGCACAAGTGTAAATAACTACAGAGGTGCTATATATTTTTGCACGTATTTATTTGTACATTTTGTATATACCCTTCCAAGTTTGTTCCCTTTTCCCCTTCCCAATTTTAAGATTATGAGATGCCCTGCACTTGGGCCCAGGAGCTATTTTTCTGTACATATCTCAGCTGAGGGATCAGCTGTTTTTTCTTGCGGGGGGTGATTGTAGCACCCTCTACTTAGGTAGGTGTTACAGAGAAGGGTTTTTTTTTTGTCAGGAGAGGCAACATTAAGTCAGGCCTGAATGTTGTTATTCTGGGCAGGAGAGTGGCCCAGGCCAGGGAATTGGGTTGACTGTGGGTAGTGACACTTCTGGGAAAGTTCCTCCCTCTGAAGTCTAGAAAATGCTAGAAAGAATGAGTGAATCCAGGGGTGGAGCTATCTGGGTTTTTGGGAAGCTCTGACCAATCCCCAATTTGGATTGGCAGGGGGAAGGCCTTCTCAAATAGCCTGGGTCAGCCCTGGGCAGGAGGAGAAGTTCGGGTGGAGAAGCTTAAGATGGAGTAGTGTGGAGATTGTCATGGTCAGGGGAGCTCCCAGTCTGGGGGGGGTGACCCTAGGCCTGGAGAGCTCGGGTGCAGTCAGAAGGTGTGAGATTCTGGTGGCAGGCACAAGGGTGAGCGGAAAGGACAACAGGAGAGAACACTATCCGGGAGAGATCTTCAGGGAGAGACTTCAAGAGTCGGTGAGCAACATATTCCTGGTGAACGGTTGAGGCAGGCTGGAGCAGGTTGGCGTGAGAGAGACAATCTGGGAAGGATGCAAGATACAGAGGGAAACCCACATGTTGCTGTGGCAGTGAGACAGGCCAGTGCAATTGGAAGAGCTGGTGGGGCCTGGGGGAAGATGGGCTGGGAGCAGTAGTCCATCCAACTTCTAGCTAGCACAACAATTTGCTACACAGGGGATTGGCACCCCCTACCTGTAAGAGGTGGTCCAGAGACCGAGCTAATACTACAGCTGGTCTCAATTTGTGCTAGTTAGGTGCATGCCTAGTAAATATCCCTCTAGGCCAGTGTAGCATCGTTTTTTGAAACCCCACACAAATGGAAACCAGAAGTGACGTTCCGTCGCCGCCATCTTGCTATACCCGCACTCATCCGCACTAAGAATACAGAGAGAAGGCGGAGAGCGGACATCTTTTTACACCCACCGGAGTTTTTAATTTCACACTTATTTTTAACAGTAAACGTTGCTTACATACTGAAATGGAGGATATATAAATCCATCTTACTGTTTTCATGTTACATTTTAAAAGCAGCGTTGTTCTGTGATATTTGCTAAGCTGTCTGGCTTGCCGCTGCTTTTAAAATTTAACGCATTTCTATACACAGTATTTTAGGATGTAAGCTCCGTTTACTGTTAAAAATAATTGTAAAATTAAAAACTCCGCTGGGTGTAAAAAGATGTCCGCTCTCCGCCTTCTCTCTGTATTCTTACTGTGGACGAGTGCAGGTATAGCAAGATGGCGGCGATGGAACGTCACTTCCGGTTTCCATTTGTGTGGGGTTTCAAAAAACGACGTTACACTGGTGAACATAAGGACTGTACAGGAGTGAGCAGGAGTGGCAAGTGAAACTCAGCAAGTGTCAGTGCTGGAGGAAGATGGAGATGTATATACATTGGAGTGTATAGAGGTCCCGGTTAAGTTGTAAAGTTTCTTGGGCATCTCATTATCAACCCTACCCTATCCAAGTTTAACCCCTAATAAAACAAAAAAAAAACTGCGGCCTGTTCAGTGACTTTGAGTGTGTGGATCAAGGTGATTAAGGGCAAAGTGATTAGGTGAACCACAACTTCCAGCCACTCCCAAGGGAGAGCATGGCTACATATAGTTAAAATGAATATCCTAAGGTGCTCTTCCTTATGCAGATATTACCTGTCCCTCTCCTTAAGAGCTTCTTCGCCCAATTCCGGAGCTTGTTGGTCAGGTTCGACTTGTTGGTCAGGTTCATATGGCATAATAAAAAAACGCGGTTGGCCATGTCCCTACTTCAGAGATTTAAAGGGATGGGGGGTCTGGGTCTCCCTGACATACAACGCTACTATAGGGTCATAGTGCTACAATGTATTCTAAACTGGAGCTTTCATACCCATTCCAAAATGTGGGTCTCTCTGGAGAAAAGTCTAGCAGGCCGTAACCTATCGTATGGCCCTTGGTTGTCCCGGGAACACAGAGGGTTTTCAGCGTCTGTTTGCCCGCTGACTACTAATGTCTTAAGTGTCTGGGACCGCGCTAATGCCTTGTATTCCCTGGCTCCCTCCAGTCCTCAAGGCACCCCAACAGGTCATGTTTTCATTATTTCCTTCAGATAAAACGGCTGTGGTAATTACTAAGGCAGTGAAACTGATCAAATCACCTGTGCTAAATAATGGAGAGCCTGAAAACATGACCTGTTGGGGTGCCTTGAGGACTGGAGATGAAAAACACTGCTCTAGGTTCCCGCTGACACCAATAGGAGGCTTCCTATGGTTCCCTCCTGGGGAACGCATGACCTTTTTTTGGGTCTTGGGTCGATGATGGTAACCCTAGTTGTGGCGTTGTTCCTGGAGAATGGTAGGCTGCTCCCCCTGGAGACCCTAAGGCATAGATTTTGAAGCTTCCCTATGAATTGGTGGTGATATAAACAGTTACACCATTTTTTTGGAGGTTTTATTAGGGAGCTCTCTTCTCTAACTCCCTATGAGTGTCTGTTCATTGAAAAAGAGCCTACACTTCATATGATCTCTGAACTCTACAAGCTTCTGGGCTCTACCCCCGCTATGCCAAAGCCGGCCTTTATCCGGGAGTGGGAGCATGAGAGGGAGAGTTGGAGTTCTCAGCTGAACAAATACCGCACATGCTTGAACTCACTCACACTAGCTCCATTGAATCCAAGACACAGGAGACTAACTATAAGCTCTTGACACACTGGTACTGGTTACCTGCAGCCCTGTCACGTATTTACCCCTTGGTCACTGATCGTTGCTGGTGTGGATGTGGTCAGAGAGGCACACTCCTCCACCCTTGGTGAGAATGCCCTATGATTCGTCCATTCTGGTCCGACATCCAAGCTCAGATAAAAGATGCTCTCTGGGTTGATATCTCGCTATCCCCAGCTTGCTTCCTCCTGCACATTTCTGCCCTCCCGCTGAGCCACTACAAGAAAAGTGCGCTACAACACCTACTGAATGCAGTATACCTATCTATTGGAAACATCCACAGGTGCCTACTAGAGCTGAATGGCTTAAGAAAGTGGATGAGATTAAGGAGGCAGAGAAGTGGGTCGCGATGTGTAAGGATAGACGCAAGCATTTTACTAGTATCTGGGCACCTCGGCAGGGGTACACCGCTGACCCTGACCAAGTTCCATCCAGCCTGGAGGTTGCTTTGTCAGAGCTGGCAGAACCCTCACTGAGCGTACCTACGTGGACTGTGATGCTAATGCCTGAACCCAATTTTTTTCAATCACTTCGGATGTTTGTGTTCTCTTCCTGCGATTTGGTCATTATGGGCGACTAGACCAGACTAAATTATATTATTTTTTGTCATTTTTTTTTTTATCCTATATGATGTGTTTTTCTTTCAGTTCTTGTTCTTGTTGCACTGAGTGAAGTGCCTGACCTACGATTCTATTGCATTAGCAGGGCTGCTGCCCTGGGTGGTCCTGGGACGGACTATTGCCGATTTTCAGGAGTTGGCCAGCGAGGGCCAAGATCATTTAGAGACAGACTCACATACAGGTGTCACTCATCGTGTTCCCCTGCGAGCTCCGTCCATATTCTACCCGGTTCAATCCAGGTGTGGGGAGATGGACAGCTTCCAAAAAGCAGTGGAATGTGATTTGTTCAATCTAGCTACACATATATCTTCTTATTATTTACCCCCCAAAGATAATTTAAATAAGGACGAGAGACAGTCACTTAATAAACTTTTGAAAGATCCCAGTATAATCATCCGCAACGCCGACAAAGGCGGAGCGGTGCTTATAATGGACTCTGAACAGTATCGGGCTGAAGCCTTAAGACAGTTAGGAGACACTTTAACGTACGCCACTCTCACTGGAGATCCCACAAAAAAATACAAAGGTTTATTAATAGCTTTGATCCAGAAGGGCACGGGTGTGGGAGCCTTCACCCCCAAACAGACGGAGGCTCTCATACCCGAGTTTCCAATCATGCCCACATTTCACCCAAGATCCACAAGACCGTTCGCCCACCTCCAGGGAGGCCAATTGTATTGGGTATTGGCTCCCTCAATGAGAAGTTGGGCGAATGGCTTGATGGTCAGCTACAACCTATTGTTCATACCTTGCCTGGTTATCTAAAAGACACTAATCATTTGCTTGATATCATGGATCACCAATCATGGTGTGCAGATTACCAATGGGTATCTTGTGATGTAGTGGGTTTATAATCGTGCATTCCTCACCATTTAGCCTTGGAAGCAGTGTCCTTCTGGTTAGAGAGATCCACCAACTTCTCCCCCAATCTGCATTTGTTCATTGTGGAGGTACTCCAGTATTTGTTTCCCCACAATTTCTTTCTTTTCGATAGGGTTTACTATCTCCAGAGATGTGGAGCAGCCATGGGGGCCAAATTTTGACCCTCATTGGCCAATTTGTACATGGCATGGTGGGAGCACTTCCACATCTTTGGAGATGGTAACCCCCTACATTCTCAGATCGTCCTGTATTACAGATACATAGATGATCTGATCCTTATTTGTCAAAGTCCTTTTCCCTTCAATATTTTTTTGGAACATCTCAATAAGAATTGTTTGAATTTGTCCTTTACGGGTATTTCTGACTCCCATACCATATACTTCTTGGATGTTCAACTTACTGCTGAACATGGCAGGGTGTCTTGTGGTCTGTACAAAAAGCCCGCTTTGGGAAATAGCCTTCTGCATGTCACTTCAGGACACCCGCATTATACTATAAAGGGTATACCTGTAAGGCAATCTCTGCCCCTCCACCTTATCTGCAGTGATGATACTGCGTTTATGGCCGAGTCGGCCAGTTTATACAAGCGTTTTCTTCAGAGGGGCTATCCTAGATGGATGCTCAACAGAGCTTTCAACATAGCAAGATAGAAAGATAGGAAATCTCTGCCCAGACCAGCCAATGGTAACTATCGGTCACAGGTATCTCACAGATCTGGCAACACGGTTTCCAATTGCGATAAACGGACTGGCATCAACCACTTGATCCGGGGCAGGTCCAATTGTTTGCACCTAGTGCTGGGCTACAGCGCAGAATTTCCAGATATCAAACGGATAGTACGCAAGCATCTCCCGCTGCTCAATGCTGACCCCATCTGTTCACAGATTTTGGACAGGGGGGTCAACATTGTAGTGAGATGGGCCAAAACTATTGGGAACTACTTATCACCCAGTTTCTTTCAACCCAACAAATGGGTACATCCCTCTCTTACTTGGCTCCACTGTAGGGGCAATTATAAATGTGGGGCTCGTGACTGTCCAAGCTGTGCATTTATATTACAAAGTAATTCTTTTTGTGGACAACAGACAATATGTTATGGATACATTTTATAATTGTAACACCAGCTATATTGTCTATGTCATTACCTGCACTAAATGTCCTGCACAATATGTAGGCAGGACGATTAGACGTCTCCGTGACAGGTTTAGAGAACACCTGTCTAACATTTGAACTCTAAAATCAACTAATGTTGCACGACATTTCAACAATAAACACCAGGGTAGTACCAGCTCGATGACTGTTCAGGTCATTGAGAACGTTTCTTTAGGACCCTATGGAGGAGACCTTTTTCGTCTCCTTTGTAGGAGAGAAGTTTTTTGTATTCATAAATTACGAAGCAGGATCCCAGCGGGTATGAATTTTGAGTGGGACGTGTCACACTACTATGAAAGATGATTTTAATCTGCTTTACCGATACCACACAATATTCAATTTTTTACTATGCAAAAACATCCATGGAGGTCAAGGTGTACTATATATATTCTTTTGGAGCTTGTACATTTTCTCCTTTTTCCACACCTGAGACGTTTAGTCATGCTGTGAAATAATGTTACAGGCATCTTTGTTCGATATTGTGTATTCTGTCATCACTCTGTACTTTGTTATTTTGTGAGAATTGGTTATTTTACAAATGATTAGAGGTTATAATGGACTGTAGTTCTTTTTAGGCATATGAGCATGCACTAATGTGACTTGGGTTTATCGAGCAGGCATAGTGTTCTTTTATCAAGGATGTGGTGGATACCGCTCCTTTGTCATCTACCCATGCAATGTAGACATAGTGTGCAGCCTTATTGGTTTTCACATTTGTCTCCTTTTTTTCATTAGATGACTGGCAATGTATCATTTTTTACCTTTATTTTCATTTTTATCCCCATTATTCATCACTTAAAGTATTTGGTCTGAATACAGGCTTGCATGACACAGATAACCCTGTCTCATTCTTGCGATATGCTCATTTTTGTTTTTGTCCACACCAGCAGTGAAGCTTTCAATTAGCCGAACCTCAAACAGTTCAATACAAATGTGTTTTACTAGATGATAATACACCGTTTTGTGTAACTTTTTTGTGAACATTTTTATTGTTTGAGGCACCACATGGCAGATGTCCAAAGTGATGATCTTTTCGGCTATATTGAGACATTGTTTCTATCCTCCCCTCTGTATTTGAATGTTTTCTTATATGGTTTTTCCTTTTCAGTGGTTCTGTATGTGTTTTTATCTTCACTTTCCACGTGGGAGGTTTTAACTCTTTTGGTGCTGATGGACATCATGACATTCTCCTCCATTCGGAGATTGTCGGGCGTTCATTAGCATAGGACATTTTGCATAGGCATTGATTGTATTAGTATTGATCATTCACACCTGTATGTGTCTATAAAGGTTTTAGAGGTTTGCTTTTCAGTCAGGGTTATGACTAAGCAGACATGTAGTCCGTGAAAAGCGTTAACCTACATGCCTTGAGGTATTGTCACTTTTGTCTGCCATTATTGTCTGTCACATTGGATTTATATATTTTCTTCCTTCAAATAAATTCTACCATTTTTCATTGCAAGGGAGTGCGGTCATCTCTTTGTTTGTTGAACACTTCCTGGAGGACAGACCAGACCTAGCACCTGTTTCATTGAATGTTTTCACACACACCTGGAGCGGTTCCACCCTCTCATTGATGCAGTGGTCCTGGGATGGGCCCGGGCAGCTGTGCCCCTGGATTGAGTTTTGATGGAGGCCTTGTTGCCCCCCTCTTCCGGGGGTGGGGTCCTGTACGGCCGCTTCAAGGTGGGGTGTTTTTAGCTTGAACGAAGAAAGAGAGGCGGAACAGCTTAGGTGTAGACACTTAAAGATAATCACCCTTTTCACGGTGCAGGTCTGAAATCCATCATCCAGATAACCAGTTAAAGGAAAGAAGATGACCGCACTCGTCTTGCAGTGAAAAATGATAAATAGATGCGTTTATTGTGAAAAAACAAACATCTACAAGGCTGACAATAGCAGAGCAAAAAGTAGCAAGGTTAACGCGTTTCACAGGAACAAACCTGCTTAATCATAACCCTGGTTATGATTAAGCAGGTTTGTTCCTGTGAAACGCGTTAACCTTGCTACTTTTTGCCCTGCTATTGTCAGCCTTGTAGATGTTTGTTTTTTCACAATAAACACATCTATTTATCATTTTTCACTGCAAGACGAGTGCGGTCATCTTCTTTCCTTTATCTGGGGTGTTTTTAGACCTATATTTGATCAGCATAACCTTTATTCAAACAATTGCCATGTTTTTCCCTAATACAATACATTTTCACTTTTTCATCCTTTGTTTAATCTCATAGCTACTCATCTTCTGCAGACTCTTTGTAGCCGTAACCTGAAATGTAGCTGATAACTGCCACTGGAATTCTTCCTTTGTTGCTGCTTATCCTTCTGCAGTCTGGACAGGGTTAAACTGAATTTTCATTAATGCAGAAATGCAACAGCCATTTTTAAGTAGACTGCTTGGCAATGCTTGTCTATGGAGTGTCCCTGGTGCGGGGGGCAACTATCTTGGCTGGATCTGGATTGATACTGAAGGACAGTGATTGGCTGCAACAAAGCAAGGTAAGTGTGGTCTGAAAGCTGCTGAGAGGAAAAGAGAGAGGATGGCTGCAACAAAGCAAGGTAAGTGTGGTCTGAAAGCTGCTGAGAGGAAAAGAGAGAGGACAATCTTAACCGGTTCCCCACCGCGCGCCGTCTTTTTACGGTGGCAGTGGGGGAGCCCTGCGTGAATCGCCGTAAATAAGCGACGATTTGCTTTTGCCCACCAGGGGCGCGCGTGCGCGCACCCGCCGCACTCCTGACCCGATGTCCGCCGGCGAGCCGCGATGAGCGGCTACAGGGAAAAGAACGGGGAACGGCCGATGTAAACACGGCGGTTCCCCGCTCTGTCAGTGGGGCATGAGAGATCTACTGATCCCTGTCACTGGGATCAGTTATATCTCTCATGCCCATGTTAGCCCAACCCCCCCACAGTAAGAACACACCCAGGGAACACAGTTAACCCCTAGCTCTCCCCCCCCAGGTTAACCCCTTCACTGCCAATTACATTTATACAGTAATCAGTGGACATTTAAATTTCTGATCGCTGAATAAATGTCATTGGTCCCAAAAAAGTGTCAAAAATGTCCGACATGTCCGCCCCAATATCGCAGTACTGCCAAAAATCGCAGATCGCCGCCATTACTAGTAAAAAAATAAAAAAACTAAAAACCCCAGAAATGAATTCTCATCATCCGTAAACGCGGCCACTTTTGCGCAAATCGCAAATATGAGGAATTATATAAATCGGCCAAAAACGATGAAAAAAAAAGTTTTTTTATATATTTTTTTGGATTTGAATTTTAGCAAAAAGTAAGAAATTTGTTTTTTTTTTGCAAAATGGTCGCTCTTCTTTTGTTTATAGCGGCGATAAGAAATGACGCAGAGGTGATCAAATACCACCAAAAGAAAGCTCTATTTGTGGTAAAAAAAGGACGCAAATTTTGTTTGGGTGCAACGTCGCACGACCGCGCAATTGTCAGTTAAAGCGACGCAGTGCCGAATCGCAAAAAGTGCTCTGGTCCTAAAGCTGGAAAACCTTCCGGGGCTGAAGTGGTTGGAGAGGTGTGGAAAAAGACTGAACTGCTGGCTGAGCGTAACTCTGCCATAGCTGACCACAATTGGGAAAGACTGCTCATCGTGCAGTGTGAGGTGCGATTTGGATGTCTGGCATGATCAGACTGTACTAGAGAGTACTACAACTAATTGTAAGGAAGGAAAAGAGGGACTGTCTCAGCAGGATTGAAAGAGAGAGATCACAGTAACTTCTATCCCTGTATTACTTATAGTAAAACGAATGTATAGGCAAAACCATTTTTTTTCATTTTGGATAGAGTAAGGGAGCGTTATAACTCCTGTGAGATTTTTTTTGTCATCTGTGTCCCATTGTGGAGATTTCCCTTCATTTCCCATCCCATAGCCAAACAAGAAGTGGGAGTAAATCTCTAAAAATTAGGGGAATTCCTTGGGGACCCTCAGGTCACCATAACTAGTATCCCCTTTGGAAAAATTTCCCTCTGTTACTTTTCTGGGACAATTCAAAATTTGGGATTTTCTTTTATTTTCACTTTCAATGATAATGATAAACAGGACAAATAGAGAGGATGAAACTCCATTACAGTTACACAGACAGCATAAAAAAACCTGACAGGCATGATAATTCCTCTCCACTCCATCCAAAACTAAAAAAAAAAAATGCCTTTAGCTATACTTTAAAGAGGAAGTAAACCCTGATGGGGTTTACTTCCTCTATATTCCCCTGCAAAGTAGAAACATAATGGGCTACTACGCATCGCATAGTAGCCCATTATGTGTTACTTACCTGCAAACGAAGCCTGCGACGTCCAGCGATGTCCCCTGTGCAGGCAGCATCCATCTTCAACCCCTCTTCCTTCCGGGGCCGCGGCTCTGTGACTGTCCGGAGTCGTGTGATGTCACTCCCACGCATGCGCATGGGAGGAGCCTCCAGTCATGGTCCGATCTCAGTGAAGAAACGGCACGGAGGCCATTTCTACACTGTGCATGTGCCGAAATGACATTGGCACATCTAGTACACTGTATATTTCCTAAACCGTGCAGGTTTGGGAGATATGCAGGGCACCTACAGGTAAGCCTTATTATAGGCTTACCTGTAGGTTAAAGTGGTTGTCACGGGTTGGCAACCACTTTAGATTGACTTTTACTGAATCAGAGCATGTGTCCAGAAACCCAGGAGAGGATACCCTGGGTCTGGTAAGAGACTAACATCATACAAGTTAATATCTTGTTGCTAGGTAAATGCTGTTCCATTCTGTTAATTATTCTTAAACCAGCCATACATGGATTGAATTCCGACTAGTTCTGCGGGAACTGGCCAAATTTTAATGTATTGGCACCCTGGTTGTACAGAATTTGACCCACCAATCGACTTTGTACAACCATCCTGTCAGATAAACACAACTCGATCAGCACTACCAGCTATAGCCGGCAGCTCTGATTAGTGTGTTCTGACAGCAGGAAAGTCTCCCCGCTGTCAGAATACAATAGCTAAGTGGGAGTAATTTGTTTTCTTTTTTTCTATTTGTTCAACCCGCTGCTTGAACACAGAAATAAATAATCTACGTCAGCCCTAAAAATTACCACTCACCTGCTTGCATTAGGTGAGTAGAAATAAGCAGAGGGCGAGTGTGGAGCTATATCGGAGGGGGGGGGGTGCCACTCAGGCCCATCTTAATGAGCGGGCACCCCTGGGCACTGCCCAGGGGCCCCAGCTGCATGGGGGCCCTACATTTTTCCTGTCCTCTTGCATCTTGGCCAAGTCGATTGGGTCAGCAGGCGGCTCAGCGGTGCGGGGGAGGCTGCCTGTAACACTCCCCTATCATCTAATCAAGTTAGGCTGTCCCTTGGAGATCTTCAATATCTCCCGAGGCAGCCAGAGATGGTAGGTGGAGCCAGGAGTGTGGCTGCCTCCTCCACTCCTCCCAAAGACTCGTTCATTTAACCTGAGGAGGAGAGCACAGCAGCCCTAAGGGTGATTATATACAGCAATGCTGTAAGTGACCGAGCGCATTGTCAGGGCATACAGCCCTAACCTGCCACTATTTCACCCGACACTATCCAAACCTGCCACTATACCACCCTTTACTACCCAAACCTGCCACTATACCAGTGGTGGCCCCCCCATAGGCGGCACCGCCCCCCCCCCCAAATACACTAACGTTGTTGCAGTGCGAAGGGTATCATGTGACACAGGCCGTGGGTTTTTAAATTTAAATTTGTCTGAAAAAAAAAAAATTCTCCTGAAAAAAACCCCCCCCCCCGCCACGGCGGATACCCCCCCGGTGGTGACCATATCACCGTCCAAACCCATCATTTCCCACCATATCACCGTCCAAACCTATCACAGCCCACTTTATCACCGTCCAATCCCGACATACGGGACTGTTACGCGAGCCAGTGAATGTCGTAACGACATATATTAGTGGGAATCCCGACGACACGAGAGGAGGAGTCCAATTTACTTGCTCAGAAACCCTCCTCACCTCCTCCGTCGGTGTGAGGACCGAGGTGGATGGTAGAGACCGA
>BLSH010502764.1:164214-187174 GCA_018402905.1 Glandirana rugosa
AGGCGGCACCGCCCACCCCCCCCAAAAAAAAATGTCCTCTTAAAAAAAAAGTCTGTTTAAATTTACATTTTTGGGCGCCGGACACAGTGTACTATGGGAAGCGTGACGTTGTTGCAATCACATGATTGCAGGCATCACGCTTCAATGGCAGGGTTTAATCCTGCCTTGAGGCACTTTGCTCTGTGCCTCAAGCCACCTATTGGCTCCTGGTACTGTCAGTCAATCACCGTCGGCCAATAGATGGCAGTGATTGATCTGGAGGAGCCTCGGCATCAACTCCGGCCATGGAGACTGGAGAGAGAAGCCGGTCTCCAGTCTCCAGGCTTCAGCACGCTCACCGCAAGTGATGTCTCTGCAATCAACAGCCACTGGCCGCATGCCGAACTCTGCACACTCCTGCCTGCCTATTAGATGGGGTAAGTGCGGGACTTGCCCTGACTTCAGGGGGGGAGGACCGTGGGGGCCGCAGGGGGCCGCAGGGGGGGCTGCCTCAAACCCCTATCTGGTGACTGTATACCCTATCTGGGACCCTGTATGTGCAATACTCTGCATGGAGCCGCCTGTGACATGTCCTAATATGTGCAATACTCTGCATGGAGCTGCCTGGGACATGTCCTAATGTCTGCAATACTCTGCATGGAGCTGCCTGTGACATGTCCTAATATGTGCAATACTTTGCATGGAGCTGCCTGTGACATGTCCTAATATGTGCAATACTTTGCATGGAGCTGCCTGTGACATGTAATATGTGCAATACTCTGCATGGAGCTGCCTGTGACATGTAATATGTGCAATACTCTGCATGGAGCTGCCTGTGACATGTAATATGTGCAATAATCTGCATGGAGCTGCCTTTGACATGTCCTTATATGTGCAATACTCTGCATGGAGCTGCCTGTGACATGTCCTAATATGTGCAATACTCTGCATGGAGCTGCCTGTGACATGTACTACGTGCAATACTCAGCATGGAGCTGCCTGTGACATGTAATATGTGCAATACTCTGCATGGAGCATGAACCGCCACAAACCCCTACCTGGTGACTGTATACACTATCTGGGACCATATATACCCTTATATGGTGACTGTATACATTATCTGGGACCCTGTATACCCTATCTGGTGACTGTATACACTATCTGGGGCTCTGTATACCCCTATCTGGTGACTGTATACACTACCTGGGATCCTGTATACCCCTATCTGGTGATTGTATACACTATCTGGGGCTCTGTATACCCCTATCTGGTGACTGTATACACTAGCTGGGGCTCTGTATACCCCTATCTGGTGACTGTATACACTATCTGGGACACTGTATACCCCTATCTGGTGACTGTATACACTATCTGGGGCTTTGTATACCCCTATCTGGTGACTGTATACACTATCTGGGACCCTGTATACCCCTATCTGGTGACTGTATACACTATCTGGGACCCTGTATACCCTATCTGGGACCCTGTATACCCCTATCTGGTGACTGTATACACTATCTGGGACCCTGTATACCCTATCTGGGACTCTGTATACCCCTATCTGGTGACTGTATACCCTATCTGGGACTCTGTATACCCTATCTGGGACTCTTTATTCCCTATCTGGGACATTGTATACCCTATCTGGGGCTCTGTATACCCTAACTGGGACCCTGTATACCCTATCTGGGACCATGTATATCCTATCTGGGGCTCTGTATACCCTATCTGGGACCCTGTATACCCTATATGGTGACTGTATACCCTATCTGGGACCCTGTGTACCCTATCTGGGACCCTGTATACCCTATCTGGTGACTGTATACCCTATTTGGGGCTCTGTATACTTCTATATGGTGCTTCTGTATACTGCTATCTGGTGACTCTGTATACTGCTATCTGGTAACTCTGTATACTGCTATCTGGGGCTCTGTATATTGCTATATGGTGACTCTGTAAACAGCTATATGGTGACTCTGCATACTGCTATATGGTGACTGTATACTGCTATCTGGGGCTCTGTATATTGCTATCTGGGGCTCTGTATACTGCTATATAGTAATTCTGTATATTGCTATATGGTGAATCTGTATACTGCTATCTGGGGCTCTGTATACTGCTATCTGGGGCTCTGTATACTGCTATCTGGTGCTCTGTAAGTGTATACTGCTATCTGGGACTCTGTATACTGCTATCTGGTGACTGTGTATACCCTATCTGGTGATGCTGGGCTGTATACTCCTGAGACAAGGGGTGGGGCTTATGAGAAGTGGGAGGGGTCAAAAAGGAAGGGCGGAGTCTGGAGCCCCCCCATCCTAAAATTTCACCAGCCGCCACTGCACTATACCACCCTATACTACCCAAACCTACCACTATACCATCCTACACTACCCAAACTTGCTACTATACTACCCTATACTATCCAAATCTGACACTATATCACCTTATACTACGCAAACCTGCCACTATACCACCCTATACTACCCAAACCTGCCACTATACCGCCTATACTTCCAAAACCTGCTACTATACCGCCCTAATCTACCCAAACCTGCCACTATACCACCCTATACTGCCCAAACCTGCTACTATACTACCCTATACTACCCAAATCTGACACTATATCACCTTATACTATGCAAACCTGCCACTATACCGCCCTATACTACCAAAACCTGCCACTATACCGCCCTATACTACCCAAACCTGCCACTATTCTGTCCTATACTACCCAAACCTGCCACTATACCACCCTTTACTACCCAAACCTGCCACTATACCGTCCTATACTACCCAAACCTGCCACTATACCACCCTATACTACCCAAACCTGCCACTATACTGCCCTATACTACCCAAACCTGCCACTATACCACCCTATACTACCCAAACCTGCCACTATACCGCCCTATACTACCCAAACCTGACACTATAGCGCTCTATACTACCAAAACCTGACACTATACCGCCCTATACTACTCAAACCTGACACTATAGCACCCAATACTACCCAAACCTGCCAAATGCTGCCTATAGTAGCCAATCATATTGTATCCTTATTTTATTTATCACAGATCAGTGAAATATGCTTTATGGTAATATTGTTAAAGTTGTTAATATTTAGTTTTGTAACTTAATTCTGCATAAAACATTTAACAGGGCATGTTTAGGTGTGGATTTAGAGGTGAGGCAGAGTAGGGGTTGGGTGGGGCAACTGGTGGCGAGTAAGGCCAGGCTAGTAGCTCAGGACTTGAAATTTTGAGCCCTGATCTAAGGGCTGATTTAGTCAGAATGTTGCAGATGATTAACCATATCTCTCAGAGTAATAATATCCTCCTATCTATTGCTTGTATGAGTACACTTTCTAATCATCTCTTCTTTAAGGCTGTGCTTGGACCAATAATTTTCTTTGAAGACCCTCAAGGTATGTTGGTAGGTGCTGGGTGAGTGGGGTGTGTAAACTTGATGTGTTCAGAGATATCATAAAACAATTCTGCAGCTCCTTTGGGGTTTGAGTTACATAGCCATTTCCTGTCAAAATTCACTCCAGTGATGGCTGCATCACATTTCTCAGGGTACGTTTCCTAATCTTGACAACAGTGGACCATGTGACAGGAAAACAATGCAGGAGCAAAATTAGGAAACTGGGACAGAGCATTGTCATCCAATACAAGAAGTGCTTTAACAAGGACTTTCATGGAAGGATGACCAGGTATTATTTTATTGGATACTGCAGGTTTAAAAATATTGAAAATTACAAAATTACATGTTAAAGCTGATATAATTCAGTGACAGGGTTTATATATACTTTATTATAAGTAATCTTATTCATATCTTAATTTCCTGGTTGTCCTCCTGTCAGCACACTATGGGTTAACTCTCCCTGATTAACCCCCAGGACCACCTTCTTCCAGTGCAATAAATCCCTGTCCTCCCCTCCCCCTCGTGTTCTTTCTTTTTTGGTCTCCAGGCCACCTGTTGATTGCAGTGGTAAGTACTTTGTTTGCTGCATTCCCCCCTGCAGAACTTACCCCTCCATGTTCACCCTCTCATGGAGTTGGAAGACCCTGAATGCTAGAGGTAAATCTTCCTAAAAACCGGATGCCCTTTTTGTGCCAAGGCTGCGGGCAAAATGATGCTTAAACAGCATTGTTATTATACAGGTGTGGTATTATAAAAGCTCTGCAATGTCATCATTGCCTCTCCCTTGGGCCTATTTTTTTTCCTGCTCTCCTGGCTTTATTGTCAGTCTGAGAGCGGCTGTGAATGATGTCACCGGGGGGGGGGGGGGCAGCACGGGATGGTAACCGCCAGTTGCCATGCAACAGGGCAAATGATCTTGGAGGGCTGCAGTTGAGAGGGCTTTTCTCTCTCTCTCTGCAATCCTGCCAGGTAAAAGACTTACCTTAGATTCTGAGTGTGTCCCCTGTCTGCCTCTGGATGTGCTGTCCTGGCTCCCTTTCTATGCTGTGTACTTCTGTGGGTTTGACAGTCGGACTGGTTTTTGTCTCTGACTCTGACTGGGTCTGCTGTCTTCCTTTGGAAATGCTGCCGGAGCTCACCTGTCTGCCTATGGAAGGGCTGATCGAGCTCACCTGTCTATCCATGGTCTGCTGCTTCTAAAGTGAGTGGATGAAGGCAAATGGGTCTTAAAGAGACAGTGTACCTGTTTGTTTTTGGTGAGAGGTAATATCATTTTTTCCAGATATTTTTGTGCAAGTATGAGCTTGCCACACCTGTTAGTGGCACAGAAGACTAGCAAAGGTAGGAGGGGGCAACGAGGGACATGGCTTTTAAAAGAGTGCTCAAGGAATGCAAATGAAGATGTTTTGCATTACCTTCGGAGCAGAAACCCTGAATACAAATGCTTCAAAAAACATAAGACCCGCCAACGATCATCTCATCCTGACCGGGATGATGACACCTAACAGGTTGTCACCTTCATAAGAATAGCGCCTAACACCCAGGCGTTTTTCAGGCGCTTTTCAAGTGCTTTTGAAGCGCTAGCATTAAATAAATAGCGCATCCCCCTACATTACATCCTGTTTACTTCCTGGTATTTTGACCATTCCACGACCTCTGGGCGATTTGCTGGCACTTTGAACGCGTTTTTGGGGCTCTTTACATTAATTTCAATATATATGGGTGTTTTTAATGCGCTATTTTTAGCGCTCAGAATAAGCACAAAAAATCATGCTTGCAGGACTTTTTTAAACGCCCCAGCTATTTTTAGCGCAAAAATGCTAGTAAAGCACCTCAGTGTGAAAGGGATCTTAAGGAGCTGTTTTCCCTTACAAGCATGTGGTCAATACACTCTAAAGGAGTTGTCCCTTACAAGCATGTGGTCAATACACTCTAAAGGAGTTGTCCCTTACAGGCATGTGGTCAATACACTCTAAAGGGGTTGTCCCTTACAAGCATGTGGTCAATACACTCTAAAGGAGTTGTCCCTTACAAGCATGTGGTCAATACACTCTAAAGGAGTTGTCCCTTACAAGCATGTGGTCAATACACTCTAAAGGAGTTTTCCCTTACAAGCATGTGGTCAACACACTCTAAAGGAGTTTTCCCTTATAAGCATGTGGTCAATATGCTCTAAAGGAGTTGTCCCTTACAAGCATGTGGGCAATACACTCTAAAGGAGTGGTTTTCCACTTACAAGCATGAGGTCAACACTAAAGGAGTAATTTCCACTTACCCTGTAAAGGGACAGGATCCAGGCGCATGTCTCCTACCTAGCTCGTATAGAGTTCGGGCTGTCCAGCCTGCTTTCCTGGGATGTGGTCCCTGTATTCACATGCTAAATGCATTGTTTGTCAGGGAGCCTCTCTGCTGGTCATCCCATGGAGTCCTCCACAGGGAAGCTTTCATGCTCCCTAAGCACTCCATGGGGCACTGACTCACAAGTGTTTATGCCAGCATGAGAGGAAATACCTCACTCAGCTCCGGGTGCATTTTTGGCCTGCATGTAGTCTGCAGTGGCAGAGAAGTGAAATTGCCTCACATGATGCGGTTGTGCAAAATTCTAAAGCCCTATTAATGCGGCTATAGCAGAAAGTATGCTGCAAATATCCACGCCACAAACAACACCCATAATGAGAGAGCGTAAAGCGCTCGTTGATGAAGGATGGCAGAGACCTCATCAGAAGACCAATTTACAGTACAGGTTCTCTAAGCTTTATCCACAAAAGATGGCTGGTGTATGTTTATGCACTGCATTTCCAGGGGTGGATGCTGCCTTCTAGCGCCTGGCGCATCAAGTGTCTTTGCCTTTTTATAACTTGGTTGCCTTCAGAGATCCTAGGGAGGAGAGAATGGACTTGTTCACACCAGATGCAGTCCAGTATGTTTTTACATCCAGAACGCATGGACAGGGTTTAACTTGGATTCCAATTACCTAGTTCACACCCGTGCAGCGCATTCTAGGGCAGTCAACAAAAGTAGGAGGTTACATTGTTTCGGTATGGAACACATCTGGAAAGTGGCAAAACGCTTTGAGAATTCATCAAGAACATTCATGCAGAAACACATCTGGAACACAGAAATTGTGGTGATCAGGCCAACAGGCTTGTACAGAATCTATTCAGTGACAGATTTTGCCGGTCAACCAGCAATAGCGTTAACTTCGAGGGTGTATACTCTCCTATATTCCTGATACCCAAAGCATCCAGAGAGCTCGGAACGGTGTTGGTCCTGAGGTCCTTAAATCAATTCATCAGCCCCAGAAGATTCAGGATGGAGCCAGTATATACGATAGCAGTAATGCAACCAGGAGATTGGCTAATTTCAATAGATTTGGCAGATACCTATTTACATGTCCTGATTCACAAACACCGTCAGAGGCACCTCAGATTCACAGGAAGAGCATTATCAATTCAGACGTTTGCCCTTTGGCATCAACACAGCACCCAGAGTCTTCTCCAAGATCCTGTCGGTGACCATAGCATTTATCCCTTTACGGGGCTAAAAGAATTTTCATTATCTAGATGATATCCGGGTCATTGAACATTCAAGTGAGCAGCTTGCGCTACAGCGCGACAAGGTAATAGGGATCCTGTCCAACTTTGGATGGCTGATATACAGTCAAAAGACCAACCTCCCTCCTGCTCACTGGATGGAGTACTTGGGCATGGAATTCGACACAGGATTGATTCTTCTGCCATATCGCAAGGCGACTGAGCTGAAAGCATGTGTCTACAGGGTGATGGAGGCTCAGACGTTATCAGCAAAAGACTGTATGGCAATGTTGGAGATATTCACCGGCTATCCCGGCGGGACTATAGGCAAGGTTCCACATGAGAGCTCTTCAGATGTCTTTCCTGAGGCAATAAAATGGCTGGTCATTGGACCAGAAGATCTGGGTGCCAGCATGGGAGCGATGGAGTCTGATCTGGCCAGATAGCAGACCAACTGAGCCAGAGGTTCCCAGCAATGGAGACTGGTCAGTCAACAGACACTATGTTCAGTCTTTGCTAGAGGGGGGATACCCAGCATAGACCTGATGGCGACACCAGGGAATGTGCAGGTGCCAGAGTTCACAGCAAAGTTCAGATACAATGAGGCGATAGCCCAGGATGCCTTCTCAATCTTATGGCAGTCCCCCTAGTGTACCTGTTTCCTCCAATCCCATTAATCATGAGGGCTTTGCTGAAGATTGCAGAGGAGGTGCATACCATCATAATTGTACCCTGATGGCCCTGGAGACCAGGGTTTTCCTCTGCACATGCAGAGGGTGTTTGCCCCATCAGTACGCCTACCTCTAAGGAGGGATCTACTACAGCAAGGACAGTGGATTCACCCGAATCCAGGGAGACTGCAGCTGACGGCCTGGCTGTTGAATCGGCCAGATCGAATGCACAAGGTCTCTCAGAGGAAGTAATCGCTATATTACTGGGGGCAAGGAAGGCTACAACAAATGCCACATACTCCAGAATTTGGAGAAAGTTTGCAGACTTTGCATCGCAACAGTTTCTCCCCATTAACTCAAAGTATTGCGAACATTTTAGAGTTTCTGAAAACGGCTCTGAATGTTGGCTTGGCATATAACTCTATTAAAGTGCAGGTGTCGGACATAGATGGGCTAATGAGCCTTTAATAAAGCAGTTCCTCAGAGCCGCAATAAGGATGTGCCCACCAAGGAGGAGGCTCATCCCAACCTGGGACTAGGGCATGGTCAGAAAGGCACTGTTGCGGCCCTCATTTGGCCAGGCGGAGTCATGTACACTTGGCTTTCTAACAATCAAACTCTTCTTCCTGAAGGCCATTACAACGGCCAGAAGAGTGTCGGAATTAGCAGCTTTTTCCTGTAAAGAAACGTTCTGCATTGTGTATCCAGACAAAGTGATCCTGTGGCCTGCTTCAGCCTTAACCTCTAAGGTGGTCTCAAAATTTCAGGTAAACAGAGTCAGTGCTACCTCGTTTCACGCAGCCTCCAGATCAAAGGAGCCAGTTAGAGTTGGAACCTCTAGACGGGCCGGTTTAATATCAACATATCTTCAGAGGGCACAACAGTTACGCAAGTCGGGTAATCTATTCATCCTACCGTTGGGACCCAGGAAAGGGGAGGTAGCACCTTCAAGGATTTTATCCACCTGGATTACGAGGACTATCTCTTAGGCATACCTTCAAGGATTTTATCCACCTGGATTACGAGGACTATCTCTTAGGCATACAAGCAGCAGGGCCATGCCCCTCCGCAGACGATACAAGATCATTCTACTAGAGGGATGGCAGCTTTGTGGGCATCCATGGCAAAGGTCCTGGTGGAGGACATATGCAGGACCGCTAGCTGGAGTTCCTGTGAGACTTTTGCTAGGCACTACAAATTGAATGTAGTCGCCGCTAGTCCTTTGATGTTCGGAGCGGCGGTAGTGTCAGTTTCTTTATTCAATTAAAGTATGGTGAAGCATGGAATGGGGCGAGTTGTCGTTTCTTTCCCACCCTATATTGGCTTGGGTATATCCCATAGCGTACTGACGGGGGGGACGGCCAGAAAAACGGAAAATCAATACTCACCGTAATTTTCCTTTCCTGGTCCGTCCTCACGTCAGCACAACTTTTACTTCCCTCCCTAAGTAGCCTGTTGCCGATAAACAAAAGAACACGAGGGGGAGGGGAGGACAGGGATTTAATGCGCTGGAAGAAGGTGGTCCTGGGGGTTAATCAGGGAGAGTTAACTCATAGTGTGCTGACGTGAGGATGGACCAGGAAAGGAAAATTATGGTGAGTATTGATCACAATTTTCCATTATCTTATTATCTTATTATTAGCTAGTAATATAGAAAAAAATGCAAAACCCTTAGAACTTAAACCATGAGGGAGATGCTAAGATGTAACTGTTGCGCTGCCCTCTTGGGGGTCGCATAAGAAATCAATTCCACCTTGGTCCTCCCCACGTCGGGAGTCCTCCACCAGCCCTAACACTCTGGGTTCACTCATTTTTATGCAATATAATAAGTCTTAACACTAAAAATAATAGAGACCACACTTGGATTCAGTTCTAAAGAATTTACTTATAAAATCTAGAGCTACATCTCTTAAAAGTAAATTAATTATTTAAAGCAACAGTAGATAACTTGTTTGAGCATAGAGAATATCAGCATGACATTTTCAGATACACACTTTGACGCTGTTGGTAAACAGAATAAATGCAGAACTATATCAGCTATTCCTTTAATAGACCATAATCACATATCTGATAGTCCAAGAAATTATATGACAACTTACGATGTAGATGAGAACAATAATTAATGATAGTGTGAAAGATTCACTCTATTAACGCAGCAATTTAGATGAATGAACTATATATATATTGATACTGCTCAATAAAACCTAAGAAAAGCTATTATTGCTCTATAAAGGTTCAAATGTGATATAACACAGATATCATTAACCAATGACAATTGCTTAACTCAATTCTCCTGATCTAATTCAAAGAGTTCCTTAGGAGACTTCAACTTTAACCTTTGATCATGTGAGAAATGGTATCTGCAGTGAGAAGGATGCAGTTAACAAAGTTCAGTTCAATCTTCTGCTAGCTTTGTTCTGTTCTAAAGTTAGTTACCTGAATTACTGTGTCCGTTAACCTGAGAGTTAAAGCACAAACAGGTAACTTGGATGAACTTTAGAAGAAAGCCTTGGTAGTGATTGCTGACTTCAGATTATGATAACTGTTAAAGAGGGACCTCTGCACAGGGTTTTTGTAATCCACAAGGAAAGCTGAGTCTGTACTGACAACGAAGTATACAGGTGCTGGTCATATAATTAGAATATCATCAAAAAGTTGATTTATTTCACTAATTCCATTCAAAAAGTGAAACTGGTATATTATATTCATTCATTACACATAGACTGATAAATTTCAAATGTTTATTTCTTTTAATTTTTATGATTATAACTGACAACTAAGGAAAATCCAAAATTCAGTATCTCAGAAAATGAGAATATTGTGAAAAGGTTCAATATTAAAGACATCTGGTGCCACACTCTGATCAGCTGATTAACTGAAAACACCTGCAAAGGCCTTTAAATGGTCTCTCAGTCTAGTACTGTAGGCTGCACAATCATGGGCAAGACTGCTGACTTGACAGTTGTCCAAAAGACGACCATTGACACCTTGCACGAGGAGGGCAAGACACAAAAGTTAATTGCAAAAGAGGCTGGCTGTTCACAGAGCTCTGTGTCCAAGCACATTAATAGAGAGGCGAAAGGAAGGAAAAGATGTGGCAGAAAAAAAGTGTATAAGCAATAGGGATAACGGCACCCTGGAGAGGATTGTGAAACCAAACCCTTGGGGAGATTCACAAAGAGTGGACTGCAGCTGGAGTCAGTGCTTCAAGAACCACTACACACAAACGTATGCATGACATGGGTTTCAGCTGTGTGTCGCATTGCTTGTGTCAAGCCACTCTTGAACAACAGACAGCATCAGAAGCGTCTTGCCTGGGCTAAAGACAAAAAGGACTGGACTGCTGCTGAGTGGTCCAAAGTTATGTTCTCTGATGAAAGTAAATTTTGAATTTCCTTTGGAAATCAGGGTCCCAGAGTCTGGAGGAAGAGAGGAGAGGCACACAATCCACATTGCTTGAGGTCCATTGTAAAGTTTCCACAGTCTGTGATGGTTTGGGGTGCCATGTCATCTGCTGGTGTTGGTCCACTGTGTTTTCTGAGGTCCAAGGTCAACGCAGCCTTATACCAGGAAGTTTTAGAGCACTTCATGCTTCCTGCTGCTGACCAACTTTATGGAGATGCAGATTTCATTTTCCAACAGGACTTGGCACCTGCACACAGTGCCAAAGCTACCAGTACCTGGTTTAAGGACCATGGTATTCCTGTTTTTAATTGGCCAGCAAACTCGCCTGACCTTAACCCCATAGAAAATCTATGGGGTATTGTGAACAGGAAGATGCGATATGCCAGACCCAACAATGCAGAAGAGCTGAAGGCCACCATTTAGAGCAACCCGGGCTCTCATAACACCTGAGCAGTGCCACAGACTGATCGACTCCATGCCACGCCACATTGCTGCAGTAATTCAGGAAAAAGGAGCCCCAAATAAGTATTGAGTGCTGTACATGCTCATACTTTTCATGTTCATACTTTTCAGTTTGCCAAGATTTCTAAAAATCCTTTCTTTGTATTGGTCTTAAGTAATATTCTAATTTTCTGAGATATTGAATTTGGGATTTTCCTTAGTTGTCAGTTATAATCATCAAAATGAAAATAAATAAACAATTGAAATATATCAGTCTGTGTGTAATGAATGACTATAATATACAAGTTTCACTTTTTGAATGGAATTAGTGAAATAAATCAACTTTTTGATGATATTCTAATTATATGACCAGCACCTGTAGAAACTATTGAGTATACTCAAAGGTAGGCCTCGGGCTGCTCACCACCCTGTTGATCACCGAAAACGGTCCGGTTGTTCAGGCTGTGCTGATGACGCTGGAACTGATGGCATAAGCTTGCTCTTTGCTGTAGGGAAACCGGCTTCCACTGCTCTCCCCACAGTTCTCCCCACAGTTCTCCCCGGACCTAACGCCGTTCACACTGCAGATGACGCTGGATCTGGAACAACTCAGATTCTGGCGCGCTGATTCCACTGGTCACTCACTGGAACAAAGCAGTGTTGCAACTCAGTGAGGTACTGTGTAACTTTAGCTCGCTGGATCACTTGATCATTTGACTTAGTCCGCAGGCCGCAATCCTGCTGGAACACACACAGACAGATCCCCTCCGGTCAGTCACGCCATCCAAAGAGAGTGGAGCCAACTCCTTCCCCCACTTAGGTTCTCCCACAAAGCAACATTCCTTCAAAAATCGCTTCCTGCAGCACAGCTTCCTGGGAAATGCAGTCCTTCTATAGCAGGGTCCAGAGACCGACTTCCTCTGTAACACTACAAATCCCATAAGCAATACCTCTCACGTGACCATTCTGTTCAGCAGTTTCAACACTAGAGGGAAGTCTCCACAACATCAATAAACATGAAATGTCCCAAGTTAAAGGAGCACTATTTAACTTCTGGCTACATAAAAAAAAGGCTAACTGCCTGCTGTAGTCTGCTAAATGCTTGGGCTATATTTTTAATGGATCTCAGCTTGTTTATTAATAAAAAAGTGACTCTTTTTGCAATGCTTACCTCCTTTCCTGCATTGTCCCTTTCAGTAATTTATTTCCACCACTAGATGTCTTCTGAGTTGAATGACTCCCAGCATCCTTCAACCTAGAAAACTGAGAACACATCGTGAGTGCTGGGTGTCATGGGGGTTTTCAGATTCCGATAGGCCTACAGACCTCCACAACCACTGGGTGAGGCTTATGAGGAAGAGGTCTTTTGTCCTTTTCAACATTAGGCCAAGGTGCTTTGCCAGTGGGCTGGCCATATAAGAAAAAAAGTTGGGAATAGTTCAAAGAAAAAAATGTGTGAGGGTCACCCACCCTATGATTTATGCCAGGTTCTTCAGGTCTGGCATGACATTTAAGGGGAAACCCCACGCAAAAAAAACAAGAAAAAAAAGAGTGGGGGTCCCTCCTAAAGTCCATACCACACCCTTATACTCATGCAGCCTGGTTGGCCAGGAAATGGGTGGATCAGCATGCGCCCCCCCTTCCCTCCTGAACCATACTAGGCCACCATATGGGGGGGGGGGGCTGGCAAAGCACCCTGTCCCCATGTTGATGTTGCCCCAATGTCTGCTAATCTAGGATAAGGGTCTGATATAGATGAATGGAATTGTCATTTTGTCTGCATTTTAAATGCACTTTTTTCTTAGCTGTAGTAGGTTGTATACATTGCATAGATGCACCACTTTACATGCAGAATCATCCCCCAGGTATGTCATTTAATAAAGTTTTGCTTTTTTAATGTTTCATTTTAATCATTACTAAAACTGCTGCTCCCTGCCAAAAGGAATTTAAACTTTTTTTTTTTTTGTGCTTTAGTGCATGTCCTCCAGGGCAGTGCCCAGGCCTCATGTCATTTGTTTGACAATCCCTTACCTAGTAGCCTAGAAAATAGTCATAACTGAATTATAACATACAGCTCCCCTTGACTTCAATTGGATTTCGATTCGGTAGCCAAACTTTACTTATGTTTGCCAAACCCTGCTCAAACTAAATCCAGGTTTGTTTGGCTCTTTACTAGAGATCTGCCATAAATTTTGCCAAAAGTAATATGCTGCTCATAAAACCTCATTTGAAGGGTGCTGACACATGTACTGCTTGCATGAGGCATTTTTTTTTGGTGTCTGCATCTGCCCTCAGCTGTGTACAGGCAGCCTATGGTGGTGGATAGTGTTGAGCTAACCCAGGCTGTAAAGTTCGGGTCCGTACCAAACTTTGGGGTGTCCGGGACCCGGACCAGAACACGGACATTTCAAAAAACGTTTGGGTTCGGGTTCTGGGTTCTGGTAGTTGATCACGCATGTTGAATAGCTGCAGGGCAGCCAATCAACAAGCGTTTCACTGGTTTGCCCTTAGAAGCCATCACAGCCATGCCTACTAATGGCATGGCTGTGATTGGCCAGTGCATCATGTGACCCAGCGTCTATATAAGCTGGAGTCACTTGATACTGCAGTCACTTGCTCTCTGAGACTCTGAATAGTATAGGGAGAGGAAGCTGCCAGCGTTTTTGTGAGGGACAAATTGCAGAAATTTTAACATCTGATCCTGCATCCTGAGATTACTACTACTGTTGCTCTGAGGGACAGATTGCAGAAATTTGAGAATCGAGATTTCACATACTGCTGCTTTGAGAGACAGAATGCAGATCAAACCCTGCCTAACACAACGATTGATTCGATAGTACGCAACGATCAGATTGTGGGAGTAATTTGAGATTTCACATACTGCTGCTTTGAGTGACAGATTGCAGATCCAACCCTGCCTAACACAATGATTGTTACGATCGTACACAACGATCAGATTGTGGGATCATACACAACGATCAGATTGTGGGAGTAATTTGAGATTTCACATACTGCTGCTTTGAGTGACAGATTGCAGATCAAACCCTGCATTACACAACGATCTGACTGCACTAAGTAGAGGCTTCTGCTTAGAGGGACAGATTATTGTTCAAAAATTATTGCCTACTCCTATAGGGCCAGGTTCCAGCTGTTGCTGTAAGTGACACATTATTTATTGTTCAAAAATCATCTCCTAGTTCTAAAGGGAGAGCTTCCATCTGTTGCTGTAAGTGACACATTATTGTTCAAAAATCATCTCCTAGTTCTAAAGGGAGAGGTTCTAGCTGTTGCTGTTAGTGACACATTATTGTTCAAAAAGCATCTCCTAGTTCTAAAGGGAGAGCTTCCAGCTGTTGGTGTGAGCGGTACATTTCTTGCACCAAAATAAAAAGTCCGGCTACGTTGTTTTCACAAAAAAAAAAAAAGGTATTAATTGGTATTAATAAATACTTACATAGGGCTACATAGTACATTTGCGGGCATAATGAGGAGAGCAAATAAGGGACGTGGTCATGGTGATGCTGGTGCTGCTGGTGTTGGTGAACCTTCTGTTGGAAGGAGAGGACGTGGTCGAGGTGTGCCAGCTACACGCACAAGAGAAACACCTTCCTCAGGTAGCCAACAGAACCTTCACCGGTATATGGTAGGCCAGAATGCCCCTCAACGATTGGTGAGGCCAGAACAAGTACAGACGATAGTAGATTGGGTGGCTTACAATGCCTCCAGTTCCTTCACATTGTCTCCCTCCCGGTCCCTTGATGAAAGCTCAGAGTTGGCACCTGAACCCCATGGCCATCTGTCTTTCACCTCAGCCCCTTGTAAATTAGCCAAGCAGTCTGAGCCCCAAGTCCTGCAAGAGACTCTTATGCTTTTTAATTACTCTCCTGGTGTGCTTTCCGTGGGCCATCCATATAGCGCTGCCCCAGAAGTGGAAGACATTAAGTGCAACGATGCCCAACCACTTCTGTTGCAGGATGAGGACATGGAAACACCAGCGCAGCACATCTCTGATGATAACGAAACACAGGTGCCAACTGCTGCAGCTTGCCTCAGTGTGCAGACTGACAAGGAGGGCAGTGGTGAAGGGTGGGTGGAAGATGATGTGGAGGTTGATGAAGTCCTAGACCCCACAGGAATGAGGGTCATGCGAGTGACGTGTGCAGTTTGGAGGACGAGGTGGTGGTCGCACAGAGGCACCAGCACAGCAAGAGGAAGCAGGTTGCAAAAGCGGAGCGAGCGTCCCCTAGACAGTAGGCCTGCTACTACCCACTGCACCCAGGGACCTAGCACACCAAAGGCAGCTCAAAGGCGCTCCTCCGCGTGGCAGTTCTTCAGATAATGTGCTGACGACAAGACACGAGTGGTTTGCAAGCTGTGCAATGATAGCCTGAGCCGGGGCATAAATGTTCTCAACCTGAGCACAACCCCCATGACCAGGCATCTAAATTCAAGGCACAAGCTGCATTGGAATAATTACCTCAAAATCCAAGAAAGGTCTCGACCTCCTCCTGCTTCCTCTTCTGCTGCTGCCTCGGCCTCTTCCTCCACCTCTAAAGTGACAGTGTCACCTGCCGCCCAGCAAACAGACGATATGACAGCAACGCCACCATGTCCGCCACCGTCCCCAAGCATTTCCACATGGTCTCATGGAAGCTTACAGCTGTCCACCTCCCAAACACTGGAGAGAAAGAGGAAGTACCCCCCTACCCACCCGCGATCCCTTGCCCTGAATGCCAGCATTTCAAAATTCCTGGCCTTTGAAATGCTGTCATTCCGTCTGGTGGACATAGACAGTTTCAAAAACCTGATGGCGGTGCCTGTTCCACAGTACGTGGTTCCCAGCCGCCACTACTTTTCCAGGCGAGCCATCCCTTCCCTGCACAAACAAGTCGGGGACAAGATCAAGTGTGCACTGCGCAACGCCATCTGTGGCAAGGTCCACATAACCACTGATACATGATACAGTAAGCACGGGCAGGGACGCTATATCTCGCTAGCTGCACACTGGGCAAATGTAGTGGCGGGTGGGCCTGAGCCGTCTAGCCATTTGGCGCATGCCCTTCCACCACCGAGGATTGCAGGGCATTTCTTTTTGCCTCCTGTTGCCTCCTCCTCCTACTGCGCTTCCTCCTCCTCGACCACCCACTCATCCGCTCAGCGTAACACCTTCACCACCAACATCAGCACATCCAGGGGGAAATGACAGCAGGCTGTTTTAAAACTGATATGTTTGGGGGATAAACCCCACACTGCGCAGGAGCTGTGGACAGGCATTGAACAACAGACCAATGAGTGGTTGTTGCCACTGAGTCTCAAGCCCAGCCTGGTGGTGTGCGACAATGGCCGAAATCTCGTAGTGGCTCTGGGCCGAGCCGGTTTGACGCACATCCCTTGCCTGGCGCATGTGCTGAATTTGGTGGTACAGAATTTTCTAAAAAACTATCTGGATATGTCAGAGCTGCTGCATAAAGTGCGGGTCGCCTGTGCGCACTTTCGGCGTTCTCACCCTGCTGCTGCTCGTCTGTCTGTGCTGCAGCGGAACTTCGGCCTTCCCGCTCACCGCCTCATATGCGACGTGCCCACAAGGTGGAACTCCACCTTGCACATGCTGGAGAGACTGTGTGAGCAGCAACAGGCAATAGTGGAGTTTCAGCTGCAGCACGCACGGGTCAGTCGCTCTGCGGAACAGCAACACTTCACCACCAATGAGTGGGCCTCCATGCGAGACCTGTGTAGCGTATTGCGGTGTTTTGAGTACTCCACCAACATGGCCAGTGCCAATGACGCTGTTCTCAGCGTTACTATCCCACTTCTATGTCTCCTTGAAAAAACACTTCGGGCCATGATGGAAGAGGGTGTGGCACAGGAGAATGAGGAGGAGGAAGAGGGGTTATATCCACGGTTATCAGGCCAGTCATTCACAAGTGGCTCGGAGGGTGGGTTCCTGCACCAGAATAGGCCAGGTCAAAAATATTCAAGCCAGGGCACAGTTCTGGAGGACGAGGAGGATGAGGAAGATGAGGAGGAGGAGGAGGAATCGCAGCAGGGTGCCACCCAACGCAGCTCGTGGGCATCACTGGAGCGTGGCTGGGGGGATACAGAGGACACAGATGATCCAGATGATATACCTCCCACAGAGGACAGCTTGTCTTTGCCTCTGGGCAGCCTGGCACACATGGCCGACTACATGCCGCAGTGCCTGCGCAACGACAGCCGAGTTGCCCACATTGTAACTTCTTCTGATTACTGGGGGGCCACCCTGCTGGATCCCTGTTACAAGGACAACGTGCCATCCTTAATTCCCTCACTGGAGCGTGAGAGGAAGATGCGCGACTACAAGCGCACACTGGTAGAGGCGCTGCTGAGGGCATTCCCAAATGACACCGGGGGCTCAGCGGAAGCACAAGGTGAAGGCAGAGGAGGAGGAGAAAGAGGCCACCAACGCAGCTGTGCCACCGCCAGCACCTCAGAAGGCAGGGTTAGCATGGCTGAAATGTGGCAAAGCTTTGTCAGCAGCCCGCCACAACAAACAGCAAAACCAGCCGATAGACAACGTCTTAGCAGGAGGCAGCATTTCAGCAACATGGTGCAAGAGTATTTGTGCCTACACGTACTACACGTACTGACTGATGGGTCTGCCCCATTCAACTTCTGGGTCTCCAAATTGGCCTCATGGCCTGAGCTTACCCTTTATGCCTTGGAGGTGCTGGCCTGCCCTACAGCCAGTGTATTGTCTGAACGTGTGTTTAGCATGGCAGGGGGCGTTATCACAGACAAGCGCAGCCATCTGTCCACAGCCAACGTGGACAAGCTAACCTTTATTAACATGAACCAGGCATGGATCCCACAAGACTTGTCTGTACCTTGTGCAGAATAAACATTTAGACCGGACTCATACAGCCATTCGTATACTTGTTTTTTTGAATAGGCCTCAATATTTTGGGGGCTACCCCAATTATAAACAAACAAACAAAAAACAGTGTTGGCTACCTCATCCTCGACCACCGCCACTTCCACCTACACTGCCACGGTCACGGCCTAGTCAACCTCTAGGCTCCTACTCCACATCCACCCCCCCTTCCCATTTTTTCTTTATTTGATTTTAATTTATTTTCCCTAGCCCCATTGTTTTGTAGGGCACTTGCCCTACTCTTACCCCCATTTTACTTCCTTTTGCAGCCCTCTAGCACTTGCCAGGACTTTGTTACAGCCATTTTTGTGCCTAAAAGTTCGGGTCCCCATTGACTTCAATGGGGTTCGGGGTCCGGGATAAAGTTCGGGCAACGTTCGGTGCCGAACCCGGACTTTTTCCCAAAGTTTGTTCGGACCCTCCGAACCCAAACGTCCAGGTGTTCGTTCAACTCTAGTGGTGGATAGACACTCAGCGGCTGCACAGGCCCAGCTGCGTGTCAAAATTTAACAGGCATCCAGGAATGGGTGCACAGCCCCGAATTCAGACAGTGTGCATTCAGGGTTGTGTACACATATATGTGTGTAAAAATCCAGAATTGGAGGGGGTGTGATTTACACACCTATTGACACACATAAATGTAACATACTACTTTTTTTAATTACTGATCTGAACTTGGTGCTAGTTTACCTAATCAGCACAATTAAATATTCTCTGCTTAACCACAATTAAAGTGATATTAAAGCTTTAGCTTTAAAAAAAAACAAAAATAGTAGTTTTACATAGAGCAGTCCAGATCCTCCTCTTCTTGGGTCCCCTGCCAGTTCTCCTCCCCCTTGACCAGTGCCCCCAATAGCATTAATGCATGCTTGCTTCCAAGCCCTGCTCTATGCCTCCATAAGACACATAGAGCCGTGGCTCGGCCCAGTCCCCGCTCTCTCCTTATTTGCTTACTGGCTGTGATTGACAGCAGTGGGATCCAATGGCTCCAGCTGCTGTGTCAGCCAATGAGGAGAAAGAGATCCAGGACAGCCGAGGCTCTTGTGTACATTTCTGGATCGAGTGGTGTCAAAGGTGCGCATTGGGGGGGGGGGGGGTGTGGTGGGGAGAGCAACACACAGAAGGTTTTTTACCTTTGTGCATAGAATGCATGAAGGTAGAGAACCTTCATCCTTTACAACCTCTTTACCTTCCCAGGCTGATCATAAACTGATTGGGACTGAAAGTGAAGGGAAAATCTAAAATTCTGAGTTGTCACTGGAACAGGCAAAACAGGGAAATCTTCCAATAGGGAAGCTTGCTCTGGTTGTCTAAATGAGTGCTTCACAAACTGCTGGTGCCATATAAATCCTGTCTAATAAAAATAATCTTCAGATGAGAAGTGGAGAAAAATCTCCCCTAAGGGGACAGACAGGAAGGAAAAAATGATAGGGGTTTTAACCATTTGTCCCCCCATCCAAAAAAGTGTTTGGCTTTAGATATACTTTAACCATCCCCAACCATGCTTAGCCACCCCATCCATACTCAGCCATCCTCATCCATGCCCAGCCATCCCATCCATATTCAGCCATCCTCATCCATGCTCAGTCATCTTCACCCATGCTCAGCCATCCTCATCCATACTAAGCCATCCTCATCCATACTAAGCCATCCTCATCCATACTAAGCCATCCCTATCCATACTCAGCCATCCATACTCAGCCATCCCATCCATGCTCAGCCATCCCTCCCATCCATGCTCAGCCATCCTCATCCATGCTCAGTCATCCCCATCCATGCTCAGTCATCCCCATCCATGCTCAGCCATCCCCATCCATGCTCAACCATCCCCCATCCATGCTCATTCATCCCATCCACGACTCATCCATCCCCATCCATGGCTAATCCATCCACGGCTCATTTTTTGGGCATATCAATTGTCCTGGTGCTCCAGGACCTTCAAAAGTGCAAGAGGTAGGCAAGAAATTAAATGTGTATTTTATGTTGGTGCACCCTGCATGTTGGGCCTCTGTATGTGGCCAGACTGTGTAAAAGTCTCATACATGGGGTATCGCCATACTCAGGAGGAGTAGTAGAAAATATTTTGGGGTGTAATTTGTGGTATACATATGCTGTGTGTGAGAAATAACCTGTTAATATGACAATTTTGTGAAAAAATATCTTCATTTTGCAAAGAATTCTGGGAAAAAATTATAACTTCAAAAAATTCACCATGCCCTCTTACTAAATACTTTGGAATGTCTACTTTCCAAAAGGGGGTAATTTGGGAGGGTATTTGTAATTTCCTGGCTTGTAGTGTGAGAAATGAAGAAGAAATGAGAGGCCGTCAGTACATCAGGTGTGATCAATTTTCAATGATTGGCACCATAGCTTGTAGACTCTATAACCTTCACACAGACCAAATAATATACACTGATGTGGGTTATTTTTACTAAAGATATGTAGCAGTATAAATTTTGGTCAAAATGTATGAATAAAAATGACTAATTTGCAAAATTTTATATCAGAAACGAAGAAAAAACTGAAAATTTCCTATCAAATACTTACCGTAATTTTCCTTTCCTGATGGACTCCATGGCAGCATACGCATGGGTTAATCCTGCCTCCTCTCCACCCCTATAGGACCCCACTCCCATAAATTTAGGCTCAGAGCCAGAGGCCGTGTTCCGTAACTAGCCTACTCCTGACACTGGGGTGGGAACTCCTGCTGCCATGGAGTCCATCAGGAAAGGAAAATTACGGTAAGTATTTGATAGGAAATTTTCCATTTTCCTGAAAGACTCCATGGCAGCATATGCATGGGATTTAACTATCCATACACCTCATGGGCGGGCAAATGCTGAACCAAAGGCTTTAATTCGTACCGTCTACAGACAGGCCCTTCAAGCCACAATAAACAGACGATAACTAAGCAGGCTCTGCATAATAATGAGCCATAAATGTATTGATTGAGGCTGCCCTACAGACTATATTGGGAACCACATGCTGCGAAGCTGCCCGAGATGTAGACACACTTCTGGTTGAGCGAGTGGTCACCACCTCCAGAGAGACAAACCCTCAGCTCTGAGCCTGTTGGATGGCCCAGACAACCCGTGCCACCATCATCCTAGATGAGGCACATTTCCCATGTTATTTTCGGCAAAGAATGAACAAACATTCTAAAGCCTGAAGGAAGCTATAGCTTGCAGATATAATAATATCTGAGAGATTCCTAGAACCAAAGAAAATGCCATCTTATACATAGCTCACATTTGTTTTACACTTGCCAAGTCACTCATAGTAGCGCAAAAGTCAGACCACTTATTTGTAAAGAAAGGATATTGCTGAGAGCCAAACTCAGGATTCCACAACATGACCTCTCCCATGTCTAAAGGACGTATGTTAGTACTCTAAAGGTTAGCAGAACAATTCCTTGGTACCCATGAAATGATGTCATCTTGAGATTCGAGTCGAGCATAGGCAACAGCACCACTCACTCTGGAAAGAGTCTTAAGAAAGGTTCTCCATGGTGATGCTTCAGTTTGAGACTTTATATGCCGATGTGATAGCCACGAGAAAGGTGAATTTGACAGAGGTCTTAATAGGGACAATCTTAGAATACTGTGCTCCAATTCCAGAGGGAGACGAGAACAAGAGGGAGGTACCATATGGGAAGCCTCTGCTTACTCCAAAGTCTGAGCCTAGGTCATGACAGAAGGTCTGGCCTGCAAGGATCCGGTAGCTGATCCGCGCTAACACAGGGAGCCATGGCGAATACGGCACCTCTGCCTCTACCTCCACGACTTCTGTTTTGAATCTTCACAAAACCCCGAGGTTGACCGGAACAGGAAGAATCGCACAGGTCCCGCTGCATATCCAATAATCTGTCAGGCCCCTTTCCTGAAGCCTTGGAGATACCAGCCCTGCGTATATGTTAGCAGTTATTATATCATGCGTTGAAAGCTTTTTGAGTGATATCCTTTACAGAATACTTTACTTTCATGGAGAAAAAGCAGAAATAGCAGAACATGGAACTATACTAGCGCACACTAGATACAGAAGGTACATTCTGTGATAATATTATAACTAGTGTTGAGCGAACCCGGACTGTAACGTTCGGGTCTGTACCGAACTTTCGGGTGTCCGGGACCCGGACCCGAACATTTCAAAAAACGTTTGGGTTCGGTCCGGGGTTCTGGTAATTTACTCCACATGTTGAGAAGCTGCAGGGCAGCCAATCAACAAGCGTTTCACTGGTTTGCCCTTAGAAGCCATCACAGCCATGCCTGCTAATGGCATGGCTGTGATTGGCCAGTGCATCATGTGACCCAGCCTCTTTATAAGCTGGAGTCACTTGATGCTGCAGTCACATGCTCTTGGGTTAGCTGTAGGGAGAGGTAGCTGACGGCGTCAGGGAGAGATTAGAGAAATTTTAACAACATCTGATCCTGCATCCTGAGATAGATTACTTTACTACTGCTGTGCTGTTGCTCTGAGGACAGATAGCAGAAATTTCTGGGCTTGCAATGTCAGGCCCAAGCGAGTTGTGATCAATATTATAATAGTGTCTTACATGGAAGACATAGATCACACGCGATCATATCAAGGTACAAGACGAT
>BLSH010502764.1:201175-215287 GCA_018402905.1 Glandirana rugosa
TAACCGAGCCAGTTCCTCAGCTACCTCTGTCTCCAGAAATCCTCTAAATGAACCATCATTACTAGAACCAATATGATTCCCTAACTTGTTATCATTAGTGCAGTCTGTTTCTGAGAAGACTGAACAAAAGTAATTGTTTAAATGGTTTGCTACATCCTGGTCTCCCTCAACATATGTGTTGTGCCCAGTTTTCATTTTGGTGATCCCATTGTATTTTTTCCTTCTATCACTAATGTACCTAAAAAAGGTTTTATCTCCTTCCTTAATAGACTTAGCAATTTCCTCCTCTTTATGTGCTTTTGCAGCACAGATAATGTGTTTGGCCTCCTTTTGTCTATTTTTATACTCCTCTCTGTCAGCTGCACCTCCTGTTTCCTTGAATCTTCTATATGAAATGAAAAAAAAGAATCAATCAGTGGGTATGCTCACCATTAGAAAACTGCCCTTCATCCACTCACTTCTAATGATGGGCATAGCGCTGTTCTAAAAATATATACCGGAGCATAGGGGCAATCCGGCCCAATTTCCACCTGCTGCCCCTATGCTCCGGTATATATGCTCTTTTTTTAACTGTGGTTGTGAAATTACCTTTACGTATGGTGGGAGCAAACGCTGTTGCTGTCACCATAAATAAATCAGTGCTGCAGCTGAATGGCATACCTGAAAAGCAAAAAAAAACTATTAATAAAACACAGTAGACGGTAACATAAAAAAATTACATACCTGCAAAAAAAACATTATAAAACACAGTAACAATAAAACATTGCAAGTAAGCATTAACATATAAAAAAATTACATACCTGCAAAGAAAACACAATAAAAAACAGTAAAAAAAAATACATGTATGCATAAAAAAATATTAACAATAGAGAGAAAACAATAGAGAGAGAATAGAGAGAAAATAGAGAGAGAAAAACAAGAAACTTACAACTGTTTTTGTTTTCTTTATTTTATTTTTTTTATAACATTTTTTATTTTTCTGTGATTTTAAAAAAAATAGTTTTTTATTTTTATTTATTTTGGTACGCTTTTTTTTTTTTTTTTAACTATAACTGTAATCTCTCAAAATGCGGTGACATCTTTGGAGACCCTGTGAACGTGTGCCCTATGACTATGCAGTGCTGTACCCTACACAGATGCAAAGACCAGGCTGGCCAGGACAGGAGGGACAATAATAATGGGTGTCACGCCTGTATCAGAGTCGGCTGCAGACATGACATCTTCTTTGGGGGTGCTCTTTGGGTAGGGGTACCAGGGAGGACATACAGAAAATGCCTCTCATGCAGTTGGATGTCTTCTCTCCTCGCGCTGGAACCGAAAGGACTCCAAGAGGAGAGATGACATCACTTCCTCTGTCTCTGTTTACATTACAGAGGCAGAGGATGGCCTGTCACTGGCCAGAACCGATCACCAGGTGCAGGCCAACAATGATTGGCCTCCGCCTGATGACTGATCGGTTCTGGATCGAATCCGACCCAAAGCGACATATGGGTACGGCGGTTTGCGCACTGCTGCCGCACTGTCGCAGCATATGTGTGTGAGCCGGTCCATAACTGCTTAAAGCCTACCATTCTTGCCTTGGCTAAAAGTTTTGAGAATGACACAAATATTAATTGTCACAAAGTCTGCTGTTTCAGTGTTTTTAGATCTTTTTGTCAGATGTTACTATGGTATACTGAAGTATAATTATAAGCATTTTATGTGTCAAAGGCTTTTATTGACAATTACATTACGTTTATGCAAAGAGTCAATATTTGCAGTGTTGATCCTTCTTTTCCAAGACCTCTGCAATCCGCCCTGGCATGCTGTCAATCAACTTCTGGGCCACATCCTGACTGATGGCAGCCCATTCTTGCATAATCAATGCTTGGAGTTTGTCAGAATTTGTGGGGTTTTGTTTGTTTTTTTTTTTGCTCACCCGCCTCTTGAGGATTGACCACAAGTTCTCAATGGGATTAAGGTCTGGGGAGTTTCCTGGCCATGGACGCAAAAAATCAATGTTTTGTTCCCCAAGCCACTTAGTTATCACTTTTACCTTATGACAATGTGCTCCATCATGCTGGAAAAAGCACTGCTCTTCACCAAACTGTTCTTGGATGATTGGGAGAAGTTACTCTTGGAGGATGTTTTGATACCATTTTTTATTCATGGCTGTGTTCTTAGGCAAACTTGTGAGCCGACTCCCTTGGCTGAGAAGCAACCCTACACATGAATGGTCTCAGGATGCTTTGCTGTTGGCATGACACAGGACTGATGGTAGTGCTTACCTTTTCTTCTCCGGCCCAATCAGCAAGGAGATTCATCATATAAAATGACTTTACCCCAGTCCTCTCATTCACACCTGCCTGCTGCCATTCCTGAGCAAGCTCTGCACTGGTGGTGCCCCGATCCCGCAACTGAATCAACTATAGGAGACGGTCCTGGCGCTTGCTGGACTTTCTTGGGCGGCCTGAAGCCTTCTTTACAAATGCAGTGGAATTTTTTTTATAATTTTCATGGCAAAGAGAGACTTTACAATTAATTGCAATTCATCTGATCACTCTTCATAACATTATGGAGTATATGCAAATTGCCATCATAGAAACAGGCAGAAGACTTTGTGAAAATTATTATTTGTGTCATTCTCAAAACTTTTGGCCATGGCTTTTTATTATACAATCAGCAGGAGGTTAATTGTAGGAAGTAGAATGATACATGGATGTGTGTGAATCATATTTTGTCATACCTGAATAATCTAACATGCATTATCAAGTAGTTTCTTAGTCATAGAACTTTGAAACAGGAAAAGTATTAGCAATATGAAGTCCAACCACTAGGTGGCTCCATGTAGCTTTTGATCTGACCACATCACAGCCCTGAAATGTTCAACCTTATCAGTGTTTACTGTGTGTAAGATGTGGCTTCTCAGGGAAGTGAACTCAGCTCTATCAGTTCTGGCAAGAGAGCAAAGCAGACGCGTTTGGTTACACCTCTGAAGGTTCCAGGGAACACATTTTATTGTTTGTTAGCCATGCCAAGCAGGATCTGCAGAAGGAAAGCACAGGTGCAAGAACTGGAAAAAGCTCAGCTCATTCCTCAGGTTCAAGCTTTAAACTCCCTCCTTTCTACAATCAAAAAGATTGCTTGACCAGAACACCTTAAAAGGAAGTCAAGTGACTGGGGCACCACTGCTCCCTGGGCAGATGTGTTGTGTGCCAGCTGTAGAAGGAGACAAACAGATGTAGGCTGGGAGTTTCCTGCCACACAGCAGACCAGGCTTCATCCCCAGGTGAGAGACTCCAAATATGGGACTCATATACTTGTTGGGGGGGTTCCTAGGACCCACGCAGTGTTGGGATTGTTAGAGTTGTAACTTTTGGAAGACAAAACATAAACAATCGCAAGTTACTTTTCAAAACTCCTTTAGCTACAGTAACAGTATGCTTTTATTTATTTATTTGTTCAAGTGACAGTGCAAGGAAGAATGGGGGGGGGGGGGGGTATATTGTAGATTCATAGAAAGGTTTGGGGCAAAGTGTATAGCCCCGACATTATACAGTTTTCTTGTGTGGGTGCAGCTGTGTGTCCCCAAATGCAAATATTGTAGATTCAGGGACACATGCCCAGACGGATGCCAGATTGGGTGTCTGTGCAGCCGCCGCATCCCATTTGACATGAATGGGACAGCCTGCACAGGGATGCACAGAACACCTAGGCATCCCCTGCAGGGAAAAACACAGCCCTTACATGGGTGTACGCTTAAAATGTACGCTGAACTCCCAGTGAAATCTGTATGTGCAGAATAGCATGCTTGTTATACTCACTGTGGAACTTAAGGGGTTAATCCTCTACAATGTGTAAAAAGGCTCTTTGATCCTGTATGGACAGATCCTCCCCCTCCTGCAGGGTCTCTCTTGGCAAGACCAGATAATACACAGTGAGAGTTGTAAAGTTGCACATGCTCAGTTTAGTCTCTATTGCTGGAGAGAACATTTCCTTGTTCTCAGAGCTAGCCAGGTCACATGATATTGACATCACACATGTGGGCGTGTATACAGGCTGTATTGGAAATCTCCTCCTACCTGAACAATCAGCACTGGGCAGACCCTGCAGTTTATCATGTGACCGTGGTATACAGATCAGCCAAAAAGGTATATAGTGGCAGTATTTTAATGTAAAAAGAAGATTTATAAGCTGTGGACACTGTGGGGGGGGGGGGGGGTGCAGATGAACTATTTTCATATTACTGCGTTTAGTAACATTTTAAGTATGCCCTTGTGAGCAAGGCATAATGACTAAATGAGAAAAGCTGATTATTGTGGGCAACATCTCAAGCTGGGCTGGGATGTGTACTGCTCAAAGCTTCTTTTTCATCGGACTCACCAGAGCCGCATGTTGGCCAGTGTCAGGCCGCATCTAACCCCACAACCGGAAGCTTGCGTGTACTCATGTACTTTAAGTGGAGCTCCACTCAAAAGGGGAGGTTCCGCTTTAAGACATCCTCTTCTACCTAACTTGGCATGTCAATTTGGGAGGGGAGGGAGTGGATAACTAGTTTTGACAGGTACCCGATCCTACTTCAGCTCAGATTGCCTTTCCCCCTCCCTCCCCGCAGTCTTCTGGGACATGTCACAGGTCCCAGAAGACCAGGGGACTATTCATAAAGTGCAGCGTGACTCGCACATGCGCAGTGGGCTGAAAGTTAGGATGTCGGCGCTGGGAACCCATAGACTAGTTATTAACTAGCTCGGGTGAGGATGGCGCTGGATCGTTGGATAGGTAAGTGTCCATTTATTAAAAGTCAGCAGCTACAGGATTTGTAGTTACCAACTTTTTCTTATTTTACAGACAGGAAAACCACTTTAAGCATCACTCGAAAATAACTTAATTAAACTTGGTAAGGTCCCAACGTCAGGATATTTGAAAACCCCTTCCACCGCCCCCTTTAATTAACCGCGGTCTTCCCTTCATCTTTTTTTTTCTTTTGTACACATGCTGTTTCCCTTTCCCTCATTCTCGCCCTCTTTTGTGTCTTATGTGTAAAAACTGAACTTAACAGGCTAAAGATTTGGGCACCTTGGCGATCTAGTACATACTGAATGCTTTCTCTTGCCCACCCTCAGGAGTATAATTTGTTTTTGGCCAATGTGTAGTTGGACTATTAGTTTGCTGTCGCTAGATTTGCCCTGTAATCTGGTCAAACTAAATAAAGTATATATAAAAAAATAAAATAACCATGGTATAAAAAAAAAATATTCAATTACCGATTTTACTTAACTGAGGCCACACGTAACAAGCCTTCTCTCTTCTCTCTTCTTTTGTTTTAGTTTGGTCCTGGGGTCCTTCTTAAGGTGTTCACATCAGTGCCTGTATGATGTGGACACCTCCTATTGGTGGAGGAAACACTTCTAGTGACCAGGTCCTCTTTTATAGGCTCCAGGGGCATGAGAACTCATGGGGGCAGTGAGGAGACCAGTGCCTATGGAGATAACTAGCAGAGAAAAGTGTCTGGTCCCCAAGGTTGGATATTAGTTTGGCTTATAGAGAAAACTATGACTCTGATCCATTGTACTGTAGGTTGGCGTACGAAGAGGTGTTTACCTCTTGGCTTGGCTTTAATCATAGAAACATTTCTGCAGAGAAATATATATTTGTAATTCTAGGAAGGGACAGTGATGCAGGTTATGGCTCTCCTTGGGGTAATATTAGCATTGGGTTTCCAAACTTCCCATTATAGTTCAACATGTTGCTTCACCAGCTGCTCATATGCCTATACACCTCGTACAGTTTGCACCTTCATTATTATTATTATACAGGTTTTATATAGCGCCAACAGTTTACAACATGAGGGCCGACAATAAAGTTGCAACATAATTCAATACAGGAGGAATCAGATAGCCCTGCTCTTAGAGCTTAGAATCTAGAAGGGCGGGTCAAGTGATACAAAAATTAATAGCTGTGGGGTATGAGTTGATGGAGAAAATAAAAGTACAGTTGTTAGGTGAGGCAGAATAGGCTACTCTGAAGAGAAGAGTTTTCAGGGATCGTCTAAAAGCAAACAGAGTAGGAGATAGTCAGACAGATTGGGGTAGGGAGTTCCATAGGATTGGAGAGGCTTGGGAAAAGTCCAGGGGGCGAGCATGGGAGGAAGTGATGAGGGAGCTAGAGAGCAGGAGGTCTTGGGAGGAACAAAGAGAACGGTTAGGTTGGTATTTTGAGCCTAAGTTAGGGACGTAGCTGGGAGCCAAGTTGTGGATGTTACTGTTGTACTTCATTACTGTTGAAGTGTTTGCGCTAAAAAAATTTTCAGGCCAGACTTCCTTTCATAGGGCAACAAATGACATCTGTGATTGAACTATGGAAAGAATTTGGCACCACTGTTGCTAAACAACTTTATACTGCCAATAATCTGAGCAGACAACTGCTTTCCTATTTGTTGGCTTCATTTTTACTGTATTGAATAGTCGTGTTCCTTTCTAGGAAGGGTCTGAAAAGTTAGCAAATAAACCTGGATAAAGTTAGGGCGTACATAGTTTGGAAAACTATATAAAAGTTATATGCAAGCAATTCATATTGTGCAGGAATCGTCTTTAATATGGAGGTTAGAGAGGCAGGGAGGCCCTTTATATGTTTTTCTGTGGGATCCCATCATACATAGTTATGGCCCTGAGAAGTGCGAATGAGGAAACACTTGGTGTTAAAGAGTGAGCACACATCCATAATTGTATTTATATTGATAGAGGTGGTAAAGCTGAAGTATAGTCATTTTTTTTTGTACAGTTACAGTATATTGGTCTAGCTTAGATCAAGGAAAGTATGCATATCTAATACCTGAGCGATCAATGGGGAAGATTGAGTTCACTGTATTGGTAGCCATGTTTACAATGATAGCAGCTTTCCATGTCCACTACCTACCCGCTGACCTTTTCAATAAATACAGGGGTGTGGACATTTTTTAGAAATCGACTCGTCCAATGGACTAAATCAATCCCAATCTACTTGTCCCGATGAAAAAAAGAATATGAAAGGTAGATATTTTTTATTAGGCAGAGGTGCTTGGGTGCTCGGTAGAAGCGCATGCTGAGTAGCCAAATCAAGCTCCGGTGTCTGCTCCATTAGTCTCCATTCACACCTGGGCATTTCGCAGCAGAATTACTTGATTTTGCCCGTGATCTCAAACGGTGCTACAATCACAAAACACACGTTCAGGTGTTATTATTTTCAATGGCACCTAAAACACAATTGGGGCAAATTGCATCTCGAAAAGGAGCAGGAGCTTCTTTTGGATCACAAGCCTCACGCGATGCGATTTGCCGCGCGATAAAGCACACAACAATCGTGGCAAAACCGTACCGCGTTTTGGGTGCCATTGAAAATAATGGCACCTGTACCTGCGTTTTGCAGTTGCGGGCAGAATTGCGGCTATTATGCTGTGATCCAAAAACACTCAGGTGTGAATGGAGCCTAAGCCCTGGTTCACTCATATGTGATTCTGGATGAGTTTTCAAATGCACAGATTTGCATGACAGACTAGATATTATGTGTTCCTATCAAGGTGGGTCACATAGATGCGTTCCACACGTATTGTGTTTTGAGTGTTTTTATGAAAAGGGTCCTGTGCAAGTTTGGAGACTCGCAAGTGATAGAGTATAGTGGCATGCAGAGATAAGTATTCACATAGGATTGCTATTGACAGACGTTTTTGCATTGAAGTGAATAGGAGACAGTGGGAGGCAGTTGTGGGGGGAGAGAGTCGGCAAAATGGCGCCTGTATGGAAATCGCACAGAAAGCGTAATGTAGTCACAAAGAAATGCATGCCTAAACCGCATTGTGATTTCATATATGAGTACCCAGGCTAAATTTGCTGCTTGCTCGCAGCAGGGCTAAATGTAAAAAAAAACCCCACCTGCATGTCCTGGGCATCGGGCAATATGATTTGCGCATGCATCCCTGAAATATGATGTGTTCTCTGATCCTACAATCAGATTGTATAGTGTATGGTCACCTTAGAGTAGGAGGTACTTTCCTATTTGTTGGCTTCGCATTAAGGCTTCATTCACGCCAGTGCGGTTTCATATGCGACTTGAGATGCACAGATTCACATGACAATGGCAATCACATTGTTTTCAATTCTGCCTGTTCACATCGATACAACTCAGCATGGGATGATTTTGGAAAAGGCTCCTGTACTACTTTGGTGTGATTCTAGCCCGAGTTTGGCCCCAAAGAACATGCAAACCGCATCCAAGTTGCACTACATCAGTCAGTCACACTGAAAATCAATCAAAATCAGAACCTAGCCTAAGCAATGCACAACTGTTTAATTTCATAAAATTCCACTAAACCCTATTAGTCAGCAAGGCAAAGAGCTATTTACAAAGAGCAGGACCTACTCAGAATGTATCCTTAGTTTGTTGATTTTATTAAACTGTAATCTTATTGGTTTCTTTGTAGGCAGAACAGACATATAGCATAATCCCACTATTTTAGAAAATCCTGACAGTCATTCTATAAAACATACTTATTCGGTGACAAGGTGGTTATACTAATCATAGAGCCTGAGATTTGAACTTTAGATTCTGTTTATTGCTTTGTTTGCGTCTGAGGGCGTACATCCTGGATCAATTCCTAAATACCTAAAATATAGCTGTACATTAACATTGATAGGGTTGACATCAGTGATTGTTTATCCAGGGAACATCCAATTGCCTTCTGGGGTTCAGGAAAGAATTTATTTTTCCTCTGCTGGAGCAAATTGTACCTTTCTTTATTAGTTTTTTTCTTTTTACCTTCTTCTGGATTGACTGTAGGTATAGGATTTTGTATATGGACGTTTCTTAAACTAGATGGACTTGAGTCTTTTTTCAACTTGACTTATAATTAGCGGTGCACCGAAATTTTGAAAGAAAAACGAAGCCGAAAAGCTCCCGCCCCGCCGGGTGCCGCACATGTGTCATCCTGGCACGCCCCTGGCAGAGTCCTACCCTCCCTCCTCCTCTCCCTGCAAGTGTCAGTTACAGCCTCACCAGTATCTGCTAGCACTATCTCACGCCTCCTAGACCACCTCTTGTGATGGACGGCACACTGATCCAATGCCGGGAATCATTGTGCCGTGTGTCATAGGAGGCAGGGCATTGTTACGGCGCTGCCCAGCAATTCAGTCCAGCTCCATGACACAGCGTGAGATCGCGCTAGCAGGCATTGGTGAGGCTGTATCTCATGGACACTTGTAGGCTGTATCTCATGGGCACTTGTAGGCTGTATCTCATGGGCACTGGTGGGCTGCATCTCATGGGTACTTGTAGGTTGTATCTCATGGGCACTTGTAGGCTGCCTCACATGGGCACTTGTAGGCTGCATTTCATGGGCACTGAGGGGCTGCATCTCATGGGCACTGGTGGGCTGCATTGCATGGGCACTTGTAGGCTGCATCTCCTGGGCACTGGTGAGGCTGTATCTCATGGGCACTGGTGGGATGCATCTCATGGGCACTTATGGGCTGCATCTCATGGGCACTTGTGGGATCCATCTCAGGGGCAGTTGTAGGCTGCATCTCATGGGCACTGGTGGGCTGCATCTCAGGGCACTTGTAGGCTGCATCCCATGGGCACTGGTGGGCTGCATCCCATGGGCAATGGTGGGCTGCATCTCATGGGCACTGGCGGGCTGCATCTCATGGGCACTGGTGGCCCTGCATCTGATGGGCACTGGTGAGGCTGCATCTGATGGGCACTTGTAGGCTGCATCTCATGGGCACTGGGCAGGCTGCATTGATCTCTTGTATCATGTCTGCAGTCGCTGACCATTTCTTGTACTATGCAGTTTATGACCATCTCCTGTACTATGCAGTCTCTGACCATCTCCTGTATTGTCTGCAGTCTCTGACCATCTCCTGTAACATGTCTGCTAGAGGAGCACCAAACAGAAATGTTGCCAATACTATTAGCAATGTGTTTACGTTTAAGTAAGAGATTGCAGACATACTACAGGAGATGGTCAGAGGCTGCAAATTGCATTTTTTTTTTAGCTTTTTTTGCACTAAAGATGCCAATAATGGCCAACAATAAATTCTTATTAATTTGATGATATTAATTAAAAGTGAAATATAATACAATTATATATAAAAATATAAATATTTTTTAAAAACTGTCATTTTCGTTTTTGGATTTTGGCTAAGTGTATCCTGAATTTTCAATTTCTGTACCAAAATTTCCATTCGGCGCACCCCTAATTATGATATAACTATGTATATATTCGGATCTGCATTTACTAGTGTACAGTTACACCCTGTTGTTGTGTACAGGTGGCTGTATGAAACAGTTGTGACTAGAGAAATTATATAATGATGGTTTTTACTCAGTACAGCCCCCTGTGCCTGCGTACATAAACCCCAAACTCTGTTTGTTTCTAACAGTTTTGAAACACCTTATATTATTGGGCAGTGGTCCCCAACCTTTTTGGCACCGGGGACTGGCGTTGTGGAATAAAAATTGTGGCAATGCCTGGGGGGGTCTATGCGGCTTTTCGCTGGCAATTTGTTGGGGAAATGGCTGGTGTTAGCGCTTCAATCATCATGGAATCATGGCTGATACGGTGTCAGGATGATTGAAGCACATTATTTCTGTCATTACAATATAAAATGAAATAGTTCAACTCACCATAATGCAGCATCTGCCACCAGATGCAGTGCCACTTGCCACGTCACCTGCCACCAGATGCTGATTGTGGCTTGCCAGGTCGCCCGCCACCAGGTGCGGTTTGCCACTTGCCACGTCACCTGCCACCAGATGTAGATTGTCACTTGCCACGTCGCCTGCCACCAGATGTGGATTGTGGCTTGCTACCAGATGTGGATTGCCACCTGCCACCAGATGTGGATGTGTGATTTGGGGAGCCATGTCATCTGCTGGTGTTTGTCCACTGTGTTTTATCAAGTCCAAAGTCAGCACAGCCCTCTACCAGGAAATTCTAGAGCACTTCATGCTTCCTCTGCTGACCAGCTTTATGGAGATGCTGATTTCATTTTCCAGCAGGACTTGGCACCTGCCCACACTGCCAAAAGTACCAATATCTCTTGTAATGCTCATGGTATCACTGTGCTTGATTGGCCAGCAAACTCGTCTGACCTAAACCCCATAGAGAATCTGTGGGGTATTGTCAAGACAAAGATGAGAGCCACCAGACCCAGCAATGCAGACAAGCTGAAGACCAATATCTGGGCTTCCATAACACCTCAGCAGTGCCACAGGCTGATCCCCTTGATGAAATAATTCATGCAAAAGGAGCCCCAACCAAGTATTAAGTGCATACTATACTGTACATGGACATACTTTTCAGTAAGCCAACATTTCTGTATTAAAAATCCTTTTTTTATTGGTCTTATGTAATAATCTAGTTTTCTGAGATACTGAATTTTGGGAAATGCTTGAAATATATCACTCTATGTGTAATGAATCCATATAATATATGATTTTTACTTTTTGAATTGAATTGAATTACTGAAATAAATTAACTTTTTGATGATATGCTAATTTTTTTCTTGGTGCACCTGTAAGCTGTGCCTCAGTGGTGACATTTAAAAATGATCTTCTCCACAATGCTTATAGATGCAAAGTTTAATGATTGCTCATGCTTTTACTGCTTAAACAGAATATGTAAATACACTATCTTGGCACATTTCCATGCTTGATCTGGGCAAAGGCTCATCTTAGAGTGGTAAACAATAAAATTAAGCTTACAGTATCTCACAAAAGTTAGTACACCCTTCACATTTTTGTACATATTTTATTTATATCTTTTCGTGTGAGAACACTGAAGAAATTACACTTTGCTACAATGTAAAGTAGTGAGTGTACAGTGTGTATAACAGTGTACATTTGCTGCCCCCTCAAAATAACTCAACACACAGCCATTAGTGTCTAAACTGCTGGCAACAAAAGTGAGTACACCCCTAAGTAAAAATGTCCAAATTGGGCCCAATTAGCCATTTGTGACTCGTTAGTGTTACAAGCTCTCAGGTGTGAATGGGGAGCAGGTGTGTTAAATTTGGTGTTATCACTCTCACTCTCTGATACTGGTCACTGGAAATTCAATATGTCACCTCATGGCAAAGATCTCTCTGAGGATCTGAAAAAAAATAATTGCTGCTCAACATAATGATATCCTAGGGTATAAGAAGATTGCCAAGACCCTGAAACTGAGCTGCAGCACGGTGGCCAATACCATACAGCAGTTTAACAGGACAGGTTTCACTCAGAACAGGCCTCGCCATGGTCGACCAAAGCAGTTGAGTGCACGTGCTCAACATCATATCCAGAGGTTGTCATTGGGAAATAGACGTATGAGTGCTTCCAGCATTGCTGCAGAGGTTGAGGGGGTGGGGGGTCAGCCTGTCAGTGCTCAGACCATACGCCGCACACTGCATCAAATTGGTCTGCATGGTTGTTGTCCCAGAAGCAAGCCTCTTCGAAAGTTGATGCACAAGAAAGCCTGCAAACAGTTTGCTGAAGACAAGCAGACTAAGTACATGGATTACTGGAACCATGTCCTGTGGTCTGATGAGATCAAGATAAACTTATTTGGTTCAGATGGTGTCAAGCGTGCATGGTGGCAACCAGGTGAGGAGTACAAACACAAGTGTGTCTTGCCTCCAGCAAGCGTGGTGGTGGGAGTGTCATAATCTGGGGCTGCATGAGTGCTGCCGGCACTGGAGATCTACAGTTAATTGAGGGAACCATGAATGCCAACATGTACTGTGACATACTGAAGCAGAGCATGATCCCCTCCCTTTGGAGACTGGGCCGCAGGGCAGTATTCCAACATGGTAACGACCCCAAACACCCCTCCAAGATGACCACTGCCTTGCTAAAGAAGACTTCTGTTTGATGATGCCCCACAGATGCTCAATAGGGTTTAGGTCTGGAGACATGCTTGGCCAGTCCATCACCTTTACCCTCAGCTTCTTTAGCAAGGCAGTGGTCATCTTGAAGGTGTGTTTGGGTTCATTATCATGTTGGAATACTGTCCTGAGGCCAGTCTCCGAAGGGAGGGGATCATGCTCTGCTGAAGTATGTCACAGTACATGTTGGCATTCATGGTTCCCTCAATGAACTGTAGCTCCCCAGTGCCGGCAGCATTCATGCAGCCCCAGACCATGACACTCCCACCACCAAGCTTGACTGTAGGCAAGGCACACTTGTCTGTGTACTCCTCACCTGATTCCCGCCACACATGCTTGACACCATCTGAACCAAATAAGTTTACCTTGGTTTCATCAGACCACAGGACATGGTTCCAGTAATCCATGTCCTTAGTCTGCTTGTCTTCAGCATACTGTTTGCGGGCTTTCTTGTGCATCATCTTTAGAAGAGGCTTCCTTCTGGAATGACAGCCATGCAGACCAATTTGATGCAGTGTGCAGCATATGGTCTGAGCACTGACAGCCTGACCCCCCACCCCTTCAACCTCTGCAGCAGTGCTGGCAGCACTCATGCGTCTATTTCCCAAAGACAACCTCTGGATATGATGTTGAGCACGTGCACTCAACTTCTTTGGTTTACCATGGTGAGGCCTATTCTGAGTGGAACCTGTCCTGTTAAACCGCTGTATGGTCTTGACCACCATGCTGCAGCTCAGTTTCAGGGTCTTGGCAATCTTCTTATAGCCTAAGCCATCTTTATGTAGAGCAACATTTCTTTCTTTCAGATCCTAAGAGAGTTCTTTGCCATGAGGTGCCATGTTGAACTTCCAGTGACCAGTATGAGAGAGTGAGAGTGATAACACCAAATTTAACACACCTTCTCCCCATTCACACCTGAGACCGACTTTCTTTCTTTACAACGAGATGTATTTCTACCGAATCCGATATTCTTCTAACGGTTCTGGGACTTTGACTCGACGTCGTACCACCAGTTCTGGTATGTCGCCAAATTGTCCTGTCCAAGGTGAGTCTTATCCGGAGTGGTACCATTTGGTTTCTTCAACTCACGTGCACGAGTTGTAGTATAGGTCTCCAACAGAAACCCTTTATCTGCGTACTCACGACGGTCGTGACGACGTCTCCAACTTCCCCACCCCCCAGTCCGACAGTCACGAGTCTGGTATACGACGTGTGACGTAGTTTAACCAGACGT
>BLSH010502764.1:270243-280395 GCA_018402905.1 Glandirana rugosa
ATAAAACGAGGTCTTAACAAGGTCTCCTCCCGTAAGGGTGGTCTGTACATCGTTTCTCGGAACCGAACTGGGCGTCGCGGTCGTGTCCAGACTACGCTCCCCCATGGTAAAAAATTAAAACTGGCCCCACCGTATGGTAACGTAATCGTTAAACATACTGTAGAGGACCTTAGGGCACGGTTACCTCGTAAACACACGCTTCTACTCTCGAGAAACGGTGACTAGCAGACACTTCCACTGGAAGTTTCGGACAAGGGTATCACGGGCTCTAGCTTCACCCGGCGACGACGGGAGCCGTTCGTCGGTGCGTATGTAGTAACTTCACCAGAAACCGTGACCCAGTCGACTCTCCGTTTCCCTAAGGTCCCCTCAGTCCCCAGACACCTTTAGGACAAAATGCAATGGTATGCCACCCCGGTCAAAATTAAAAAATGGTACCCCCTCGCATCAGACCTGTGCTGGCGCTGCGGGTCAAGCCAAGGCTCTTTGCTACATGTCTGGTGGGAATGCCCTCCTCTGGAACAATTCTGGAGCAAAATACGAAACCTCATTACTAATATTACAGAAACCACAATCACACTTGATGCCTCTTGCTGCATTCTCCATGTCGCTGACTGCTCCATGAGGAGATATAAGAGGTCACTCACCAGACATTTGTTAAACGTAGCCAAGATTCTCATCCCCAGACACTGGAAATCAACTATCACCCCCACGGTTTCGGAATGGCTCCTCTCGGTGAATGATATTTACAACTGGGAGGAGACCGTGGCCTTCACTAGAGACTCAGTCGAAAAGTTTAATAGGACCTGGGCACCCTGGTTAGCTTTTAGATACTCGGACAATTACCCTCACCCATCTAATGAGTAAATAATCCCACCACCAATTGATAATACCTCCCCGCAGATCTCTTACCAATCAAGCTAAATTTACCAATGTGGCTAAATGGAGTAGAGTGGCTCACCTGATACTCTCCTAGAGTCCTGATCGGGGTGGATGGCTCGCGATCCTCTGGACGCACACCCCGGTCACCTTGCTACTGCCCGTACCTCATCTTTTACCCATGCCAATACACCGCTCTTTCTTTGTCTTTTTCCTCCTTCTTTTCCCCTACTTTCTTTTCTCTGTCATGGAGTTGCTCCTTTCTAGGATACTTAAGTTGTTCATAGACATACCGCATCCTTGTATCATGCTAACTAAACGCCAAGACCGATATGTGGAATGATGTGAGTCTGTATTTGTTGCTCCACGTTATATATATGTGTGCTGGATCTGGAGCTTATTCCTGTATAATTGTGTTTTTCTTTGAATTAACCTAATAAAAATTTTTTATTGCAAAAAAATAAAAAAAAGAAAAGGACGGGGGGGAAGGACGGGGGGGGGGGGAGAGGTAGAGAGGGAAGTAACTTTGGTCCGGGAGAAACAAGTTGTCAAAATCTATTTTGCCAGAGGCCAGACATAACTTTTAATCCTCAAAGTGGAGACTCCTGTCATCAACCCAAGCTGACCAGGTTTTTCCCCATGTAAGTAAGATGGTAAAACGGTAGTACCACTTTAACCATCGATCTCCAGGCCGCCACTGTTGGAGGCTCAGCAAGTTTTCATTGTGTAAGTATCGTCTTTCTAGCATAATATAAACGCCCCAGACGACGTCAGTGATGACGAAACGCGTCGGGTGGAGCCAGCCAGCGTGACGTCACCGCGTTCCGGATAGAGGCCGCCATCTTTCTGGTTTGAAACAGACCGCACAACTTGTTTCATTGTTTTCTATCCAAGAAGCTACATGTGAGTGCATATGGTTTTACTTTTCTTAATAACGGTCAAGAACCTACTACACTATCAGTACTCTATCTTTTATGCAAGCATTAAGGACCAGAGAGACATAGAGGTTTGAGGAAAGCAGGACCCTGGTGGATACCGATTGAATACGCACCGGCAAGCTCATTGCAAGATTTCCCCACACACAGGCCAGATAGACCTCCGTAATAGGGGTCATTTCAGGAGGGTAAGAGGCAGTTTGTGTGGGTGTCAGTGATGGTTCTCCTCCCTCTCTGGTGACCACATTTTCTTTTACTGTTTTTTTCTACTTCATCAATGATCATGTTTTGGGACATTTTATTCAATGCATATTATTGACTTTATTAGCGCTGCGCCTGATGGTGGTTGGATGGTGTTGTGTCAACCTCAACGTTTTTTAAGGACACAGACCGAAATGGCTTTATTGATGTGTCCACTTGCCATCACCCCTCCTGGCTCCGCTCTATCCCCAAGAGTCAGTTTCTACGACTCAAGCGTATTTGTACCAACAGGGATGATTTCATCCGAGAGGTGGAAGTCTTAAAATCGAGATTTTTGGAAAAGGGCTATAAGCCAGTGGAGCTGGAGCAAGCCTTTCAGCAAGCTGACTTAATAGATAGAGAGGTGATTTTGAAACCTAAGACGGAGAGAGGAGGTTATTCATTCAGCTTTGCCTTCTTGACCTCTTTCTCTAGCCAATTTCAAGCTATTAGGCATATTATGCATAAGCATTGGGGGGTGCTTCGTAATGATACAGTTTTGGGGGATGTTCTCCCTGTGAAGCCACAAGTTGTCTTTAGGGGGGCTCCCCCCTTGAGACTACAAGTGGCACCTAATATCATAAAACCTCCCTCTAGGCCTTCTATTTTTCAACAGCTACATGGGTATTTTCCATGCAGAAAGTGCCCTATCTGTTTCATTAATGAGGAGAAATCAAGGAGAATTTGCTCTTTTACATCTATGGCTACACAACAGAGTCTTCCTATCAAGACCTTCATAACCTGTCATTCCCAGAATGTGGTCTATGTGATCCGGTGTCCATGCGGTCTACAGTACATAGGCCGCACAAAAAGGAAACTAGGTCATTAGGTTGAAGCAGCATGTAGCTAATATCAAGAAGGGCTTTTTAGACCATAGTCTTTCCAAACACTATGCAATCAAGCACAATAGGAAGTTAAAAGGCACAGTCTTTTTGGGAATAGACAGATTTATGGCCAATTGGAGGGGGAGTGACATTGTTAGGGAGATTTCCAAACTAGAAGCCAGGTGGATAAATGAGGCTAAGATTTACGTCTCATTTGGAATGAATGTGGAATGGGACGTAAATGCCTTTATTAATAATGGCTAATGGCAATTTTTCTTGATTGGTAAGATTACTTTACCAATTTAGGAGGTTCTAATTTTAAGGATTATCTTTGTAATTATATTGATTGTATATTTGATGTAAATTTTATGTACATTTATTTATATATTTTTTTATTTATATTTTTGTGTTTATATCTATTTGGTTATTCTTTTTAATGTAGTTTGTGTGGTTGCGATCTGCCGATGGACCACTAGATGGAGCCTGCTCCGGAAAGGGGACGTCTGCGCTTATTTTATTAGAAAGAGAGATTTTTCTGATTTTTTACTTTCTGCCTATTATGGCTTTTACATAGCCCATTCAGACACCTAAGTGGAGCTTTTGATTAAGCATCTGGTGTTTTGAAGATTGCCGGCTAGTCCGGCGATGATATGGATGGGGTCAGATGGCTTTGTACTTCCCATTATTTGGGCGTTGGAACGCAAGCCATCTGATCTGTTATTGCAGGTTGGACGGGGATGATTGCCTTGTTCCGTTCCGAGCAGCTGACCTCTTCCTGTCCAATCAGCGTTCTTTTCAATGGCTTTATATACGAACGAATGTCGCGCGCTGGCCACGCCCCAGACGATGTCCGTGATGACGAAACGCATCGGGTGGAGCCAGCCAGCGTGACGTCACCATGTTCCGGATAGAGGCCGCCATCTTTCTGGTTTGAAACAGACCGCACAACTTGTTTCATTGTTTTCTATCCAAGAAGCTACATGTGAGTGCATATGGTTTTACTTTTCTTAATAACGGTCAAGAACCTACTACACTATCAGTACTCTATCTTTTATGCAAGCATTAAGGACCAGAGAGACATAGAGGTTTGAGGAAAGCAGGACCCTGGTGGATACCGATTGAATACGCACCGGCAAGCTCATTGCAAGATTTCCCCACACACAGGCCAGATAGACCTCCGTAATAGGGGTCATTTCAGGAGGGTAAGAGGCAGTTTGTGTGGGTGTCAGTGATGGTTCTCCTCCCTCTCTGGTGACCACATTTTCTTTTACTGTTTTTTTCTACTTCATCAATGATCATGTTTTGGGACATTTTATTCAATGCATATTATTGACTTTATTAGCGCTGCGCCTGATGGTGGTTGGATGGTGTTGTGTCAACCTCAACGTTTTTTAAGGACACAGACCGAAATGGCTTTATTGATGTGTCCACTTGCCATCACCCCTCCTGGCTCCGCTCTATCCCCAAGAGTCAGTTTCTACGACTCAAGCGTATTTGTACCAACAGGGATGATTTCATCCGAGAGGTGGAAGTCTTAAAATCGAGATTTTTGGAAAAGGGCTATAAGCCAGTGGAGCTGGAGCAAGCCTTTCAGCAAGCTGACTTAATAGATAGAGAGGTGATTTTGAAACCTAAGACGGAGAGAGGAGGTTATTCATTCAGCTTTGCCTTCTTGACCTCTTTCTCTAGCCAATTTCAAGCTATTAGGCATATTATGCATAAGCATTGGGGGGTGCTTCGTAATGATACAGTTTTGGGGGATGTTCTCCCTGTGAAGCCACAAGTTGTCTTTAGGGGGGCTCCCCCCTTGAGACTACAAGTGGCACCTAATATCATAAAACCTCCCTCTAGGCCTTCTATTTTTCAACAGCTACATGGGTATTTTCCATGCAGAAAGTGCCCTATCTGTTTCATTAATGAGGAGAAATCAAGGAGAATTTGCTCTTTTACATCTATGGCTACACAACAGAGTCTTCCTATCAAGACCTTCATAACCTGTCATTCCCAGAATGTGGTCTATGTGATCCGGTGTCCATGCGGTCTACAGTACATAGGCCGCACAAAAAGGAAACTAGGTCATTAGGTTGAAGCAGCATGTAGCTAATATCAAGAAGGGCTTTTTAGACCATAGTCTTTCCAAACACTATGCAATCAAGCACAATAGGAAGTTAAAAGGCACAGTCTTTTTGGGAATAGACAGATTTATGGCCAATTGGAGGGGGAGTGACATTGTTAGGGAGATTTCCAAACTAGAAGCCAGGTGGATAAATGAGGCTAAGATTTACGTCTCATTTGGAATGAATGTGGAATGGGACGTAAATGCCTTTATTAATAATGGCTAATGGCAATTTTTCTTGATTGGTAAGATTACTTTACCAATTTAGGAGGTTCTAATTTTAAGGATTATCTTTGTAATTATATTGATTGTATATTTGATGTAAATTTTATGTACATTTATTTATATATTTTTTTATTTATATTTTTGTGTTTATATCTATTTGGTTATTCTTTTTAATGTAGTTTGTGTGGTTGCGATCTGCCGATGGACCACTAGATGGAGCCTGCTCCGGAAAGGGGACGTCTGCGCTTATTTTATTAGAAAGAGAGATTTTTCTGATTTTTTACTTTCTGCCTATTATGGCTTTTACATAGCCCATTCAGACACCTAAGTGGAGCTTTTGATTAAGCATCTGGTGTTTTGAAGATTGCCGGCTAGTCCGGCGATGATATGGATGGGGTCAGATGGCTTTGTACTTCCCATTATTTGGGCGTTGGAACGCAAGCCATCTGATCTGTTATTGCAGGTTGGACGGGGATGATTGCCTTGTTCCGTTCCGAGCAGCTGACCTCTTCCTGTCCAATCAGCGTTCTTTTCAATGGCTTTATATACGAACGAATGTCGCGCGCTGGCCACGCCCCAGACGATGTCCGTGATGACGAAACGCATCGGGTGGAGCCAGCCAGCGTGACGTCACCATGTTCCGGATAGAGGCCGCCATCTTTCTGGTTTGAAACAGACCGCACAACTTGTTTCATTGTTTTCTATCCAAGAAGCTACATGTGAGTGCATATGGTTTTACTTTTCTTAATAAACGGTCAAGAACCTACTACACTATCAGTACTCTATCTTTTATGCGAGCATTAAGGACCAGAGAGGCGTAGAGGTTTGAGGAAAGCAGGACCCTGGTGGATACTGATTGAATACACACCTGCAAGCTCATTGCAAGATTTCCCCACACACAGGCCAGATAGACCTCCGTAATAGGGGTCATCTCAGGAGGGTAAGAGGCAGTTTGTGTGGGTGTCGGTGATGGTTCTCCTCCCTCTCTGGTGACCACGTTTTCTTTTACTGTTTTTTTCTACTTCATCAATGATCACGTTTTGGGACATTTTATTCAATGCATATTATTGACTTTATTAGCTATGCACCTTACCTTTATATTGCTTGTGAAGTTTTTGTTCTGACTTCTTGTGCTAGCTGCTATTATTTATACACTTATTTTTGTGAATCCAGCGCAGTGGCCTTTTATAATTTTCTAGCATAATAGGTTGTATAAAATATAAACAGCTTTTGGTGTGTGGAGGCTTGTAAGTTATCATTTCTACCCCGTAGTAGAATTAACGGGTCCAGGGAGATTTTTACCGCTCCAAGATTATTTATGTCAGCGACCACCTCCCTCCAAAAGTTCTGTATACAAGGGCAAGACCATACCATATGGACAAAATTCCCCACTTCCTTTGACATTTAGGGAAGTCAGCTTGTGAGGTCTTATAAATTATTGACAATCTCTGAGGGGTGTAGTACAGCCGGTAGAGGAACTTTATTTACACCAGTCTATCTCTAGCTGAAATCATCAATGGCAGATACTGCTGGATCCTTGTGTCCCAATCTTCCCTGGACAGCTGGGGTAAATCTCCCTGCCATTCTAGGAATAGTTGCTTAGATCTAGTATCTCTAGATACAATAAGTCTGAGGAAAATGGAAGACAATGGTCTATCTACAGTACAGACCAAAAGTTTGGACAGACCAAAAGTTTGGACACACCTTCTCATTCAAAGAGTTTTCTTTATTTTCATGACTATGAAAATTGTAGATTCACACTGAAGGCATCAAAACTATGAATTAACACATGTGGAATTATATACATAACAAAAAAGTGTGAAACAACTAAAAATATGTCATATTCTAGGTTCTTCAAAGTAGCCACCTTTTGCTTTGATTACTGCTTTGCACACTCTTGGCATTCTCTTGATGAGCTTCAAGAGGTAGTCACCTGAAATGGTTTTCACTTCACAGGTGTGCCCTGTCAGGTTTAATAAGTATGATTTCTTGCCTTATAAATGTTGGGGATTCATTCAAAATTGAAGGCATACTGAACCAGCATGGCTACCACAGCATCTTGCAGCGGCATGCTATTCCATCTGGTTTGCGTTTAGTTGGACCATCATTTATTTTTCAACAGGACAATGACCCCAAACACACCTCCAGGCTGTGTAAGGGCTATTTGACCAAGAAGGAGAGTGATGGGGTGCTGCGCCAGATGACCTGGCCTCCACAGTCACCAGACCTGAACCCAATCGAGATGGTTTAGGGTGAGCTGGACCGCAGAGTGAAGGCAAAAGGGCCAACAAGTGCTAAGCATCTCTGGGAACTCCTTCAAGACTGTTGGAAGACCATTTCAGGTGACTACCTCTTGAAGCTCATCAAGAGAATGCCAAGAGTGTGCAAAGCAGTAATCAAAGCAAAAGGTGGCTACTTTGAAGAACCTAGAATATGACATATTTTTGGTTGTTTCACACTTTTTTGTTATGTAGATAATTCCACGTGTTAATTCATAGTTTTGATGCCTTCAGTGTGAATCTACAATTTTCATAGTCATGAAAATAAAGAAAACTCTTTGAATGAGAAGGTGTGTCCAAACTTTTGGTCTGTACTGTATGTTCCGAGCCATCAGTAATTTTTCTACCGAGGTCAGAGTGGGTGGGATAGGGAACTGTGCCTGCACTGCATGCCTTAGTTGCAAGAATCTGAAGAGCATCCAGGAGGGTAATGAAGAGAGGGTAATGAAAATTGGCATTTCAACTCGTCAAAAGACAGGAGGCAACCCTCAGGCATATGTTGCCACTTGCCAGCCCATACCTACGGATTGGGTACCATTTGTAGATGAGGCAAACTGGGGTTACCCAACAGCGGAGTATGAGGCAAGAGATCAAGCCCTCCACTCCAGACAAAGACAGTGGTCTTCATCAGAATAGTAACATTATGATTAGACTGGGGGCCTCTATAAACCAGATTACTGAGCTCGGAGTATGATCCTAGCAAGCCCGCCTCTAGATTAATTGGTATTCATTTGTTCAAACCACCATCATACTTTTACTAAAACTGCAGCCCAATAATACAGTTTGAAGCAAGGTAGGGCCAGACCTCCCTCCATCAGAGGCAGTTGCAGGGTGGTTTTGCTAATGCGCCGGTCTGTACCATCCATTTGAAAGATGAGATGACTCGTTCCAATTTTGAAAATAATCCATTTGGTATCTTTACCAGGGTATTTCTAAATATATACAAAAACTTGGGGAGATAGGACATCTTAACCAAGTTCACTCTACCCACTAGAGTAAGAGGCAGGGACTTCCATATCCAACATTTCTGCGCAATATGTTGGAGAACTGGGTACAAATTGTCCTCCAGGAATTTAGAGGGGTCTGTTTGAATCTGAATTCCCAGATACTTAAACCTTGTTACCCAATTCAATGGTGTTTGCAAAGGAGTTAAGTTAGCTTTAGGAGTTAGGGGAAATAATACAGACTTACCCCAGTTTATTTTAGTCCCAGAAAAGGAGCCAAAAAAATGTATAATTTCTAGAGCAACTGGCAAGGAATGATGGATGTTACTCAGGTACAATAGAGTGTCATCTCCTTAAGAGGGCCCACCTGTATACCCTGGATGTTAGGGGAGGCTCTAATGATAATTGCCAAGGGTTCAACAGCCAAGGCAAAGAGGCCGAGTGAGAGGGGTGGAGTGAAGAAGTCAGGATATTATTTGTGCGTACTCTGGCCATAGGCGCCGAGTACAACTTCGGAACCCAGGTGCTAAAATTAGGGCTGAAGCCAAATTTATGCAACACCTTCAATAAATAGTCCCACTCCACCAAGTCAAAAGCATTTTTTGCATCCAGGGAAGCCACCACCAGGGAACCTCAGATTTCGCCATGTGGGCAACTATAGTATAAAGCCTTTGCAAGTTTATATGACTACCCTTCCCTGGCATGAAACTGGTTTGGTCTCTGTGAATAAGTGAAAGTATCACTCTGTTTAGATGTGAAGCCAGAACTCTAGTATCTTGGCATCAACGATGAGAAGGAAAATGGGGGGGGGCCTTACCCAGGAAGGGAAGAATCAGCCAGGGAGGTCGTCAGCAGCAACCAGGGCATCTCCATAGCATTTGAAAAACTCCACGGGGGCCATCACCCCCAAGGAGTCTTGCCTGCTTGCAAGGAGCTCAGCACCCCCTGAATTTCCTTGGAATTGAACGGGGCATCAAGCATCTGCCTAGCCTGATCTGAGAGAACTGGAAAATCAATGCTACCCAAAAAGGAGTCAAGTGCCTCCCCATCTTGAGCAGAGGTAGAGGAGTAAAGAGCCATGTAATCCCTTGCAAAGCATTTGTTTATTTCATAGGGGTTAGTCACAAGTGACCCATCCACTTCTCTAATAGATGCTATGTGTGTAGATGAGAACTGCTCTCTGGAGAGCCACGCCAATAACCTCCCCGTCCTCTCCCCCGCCTAAATATTCTCTGGGACTAATATAACATCTGTTTCTTAGCAACTGTGACTCTGAGTAGCAAGACCTCTCTTAACTAGAGTTGAGCGAACACCTGGACGTTCGGGTTCTGCTGGTCCATCCGAACTTCGGGACAAAGTCCGGGTCCGGGTCCGGACGGAACCCGAACGATCGCACGGACAACGGCCTGGGCCTGGGCCTGAAACAGGGCTTCAAGCCTACCTGGTCGTCTTGGGCTTGCAGGTCCACAAGCGAGTTGAGATCAATTCTCTCCAGAACGATGAGTCTCAGTGTCAACGATTCTTTGTCTACAATATAATCAGGGTCTCTTATAAATCCGCCCCCTCTCCTGCCCCTCCAATAACCGCACCGAGAGGTCTCTCGTCAAGAGTAGATGTGTGTATCGTAGATAATCTCTTCACCTACCCAGTGAACACTGATTGGGGATACTTTATTTGTTTACGAAACGTTCCCTAATGTACCGAGAAATG
>BLSH010502764.1:285053-296210 GCA_018402905.1 Glandirana rugosa
TAAAAAGTTTTTAGTAGAGGATCAAGTTTCCCCTCTCAAAGGTCCGCAACGAATCTCCCTGTCTAAGAACAAGGTTTTGGTAACGGATGAAGATATCCCGGTCGACAACGACATTCACTGTGTAATAAAAAGTTTTTTGTAGAGGTAGAGGATCAAGTTTTCCCTCAAAGGTCCACAACGAATCTCCCTGTCTAAGAACAAGGTTTGGGTAACGGAAGCTGGCCCTATAGGAGTAGGCAATGGGTTTGGAACAAGAATCTGTCCCTCTAAGCAACACCTGGAAACTCTCCCCTTTGAACTAGGAGATGATTTTTGAACAATAATGTGTCACTTACATCAACAGCTGGCCCTATAGGAGTAGGCAATGGGTTTGGAACAAGAATCTGTCCCTCTAAGCAACACCTGGAAACTCCCTTTTGAACTAGGAGATGGAGATGTTTTTTGAAAAATAATGTGTCACTTACAGCAACAGCTGGCCCTATAGAAGTAGGCAATGGTTTTGGAACAAGAATCTGTCCCTCTAAGCAACGCCTGGAAACTCTCCCCTTTGAACTAGGAGATGATTTTTGAAAAATAATGTGTCACTTACAGCAACAGCTGGCCCTATAGGAGTAGGCAATGGGTTTGTAACAAGAATCTGTCCCTCTAAGCAACGGAGCGATCAGATGTAAACAAGCCTCTCCGGACTGATCGGTGCAGTGTGAGAGGAGAGGGGGGAGAGATCAGAAGCAGCGGTGCTGTGGGCATCTGTAGTACCCACAGCACTGCCATGTGCCAGGCTGCACCCCCCATCCATCCATCCAGCCTCATCCATGCTCACCCATCCAACCTCATCCGTCACCCATGCATCTGTGCTCACCCATGCATCCATGTTCATCCATGCATCTGTGCTTTTGGGGTGGAATTTGTGGTATGCATATGCTGAGTGTGAGAAATAACCTGTTAATATGACAAATTTGTGAAAAAAAAAAACAGAAAAAAATCTTAATTTTGCAAAGAATTGTGGGAAAAAATTACAACTTCAAAAAACTCGCCATGCCTCTTACTAAGTACTTTGGACTGTCTACTTTCCAAAAGGGGTCATTTGTACTTTCCTGGCTTGTTAGGGTCTCAAGAAATGAGATTGAAATGAGGCCATCAGTACATCAGGTGTGATCAATTTTCAGTGATTGGCACCGTAGCTTGTATAACTTTCAACGTTATTTTTATCAAAGATATGTATCAGTATTAATTTTGGTCAAAATTTATGAAGAAAAATTACTAATTTGCAAAATTTTATAAAAGAAAAATGCATTTGTTTATAAAACTTTCAGTCTTTTTCCATTTATAGCGCAAAAAATAAAAATCCCAATGGTGATTAAATACCACCAAAAGAAAGCTCTATTTGTGTGAAAAAAAAGAACAGCAATTTCATATGGGTACAGTGTAGTATGACTGAGTAATTGTCATTCAAAATGTGAGAGCACTGAAAGCTGAAAATTGGTCTGGTTAGGAAGGGGACTTAAGTGCCCAGTGGTCAAGTGGTTAAACAATTTTAACTTTTGTAATAAAGACAATATTTTTTCTATAGGATTTTTATAGAGACTGCAACATTGTGGCAGACAGATCGGACACCTAACTGACATTTTTGACACTTTTCTGGGAACCAATGACATTATTACAGTAATCAGTGCTAAAAATATGCACTGTTATTGTACTAATGACACTGCGGGGAACGATTGCGGGTGGCCGGCGGACATCGAATCCGCCCCACCCGCTCATTGGCTCCCCCGCTTGCCAGTAGGAGCGCATGCACGCCTCAGGTGAAGCGTGCCCACAATAGCGAGTTCCCGTGCCGCCGTACAGCTACGGCGATTAGCGGGAAGGAGCCGACCTGTATAATGACGGCGGCTGTTCGGCAAGTGGTTAATAACAGCTCTGATGCCTGCCAGGAGGAGTTTGACCTCTCAAAATACATCACTATAATTCAAGAGCTAAAAGTACTTTAAGAAAGTCAATTGTCTTCTTTGGCTAAGCTGATACCTTTCATCGCTTTACTGACAAACCCATTTGAGCTTAAAGTGTTACAAAACCCACAACAGTAAAATTGTCTGTATATGCAGAATAGCATGCTTGTTATACTCACTGTGGAACTTAAGGGGTTAATCCACCGCATTGTGTAAAAAGGCTCTTTGATCCTGTATGGACAGATCCTTCCCTCCTGCAGGGTCTCCCTTGGCAAGGCCAGATAAGACACAGTGAGGGTAGTAAAGCTGCACATGCTCAGTTTAGTCTCTATTGGTGGAGAGAACATTTATTTGTTCACAGAGCTAGCCAGGTCACATGATATTGACATCACACATGTGCACATGTATACAGGCTATAGTGGAAATCTCCTCCTACCTGAACACTCAGCACTGGGCAGACCCTGCAGTTTATCATGTGACCGTGGTATACAGATCAGCCAAAAAGGTATATAGTGGCAGTATTTTAATGTAATGGTGGTGGTGGTTGGGGGGGCAGATTAACTATTTTCATATTACTGGGTTTATTAACACTTTAATGTTGGCAACTGCAGCCCAATCTTTTAACAAAATGGGTCTAGAAAGGAGCGAATTTGGGGAAAATCAATGGATGACAGTACCGCTGCTCCCCTAATGAAGGAAGATATTCCATACCTCTGGAAAAGCCTTCCTGGAAGAAGCCTTACAGATGAAAATCTCTCTGCAGAGCTATGTTGTGCTTGCTCCAGCCTGTCCCCTAATTAAAAAAAGTTGGCAGAAAATATTCTTGCCCAGGAATCTCACTGACATTGCCATTTCAAAATATTTCCTAAAATTATAATTTCACTTTTACTGATTTTGTCTGCTCTTGTTGTTCTGTTTTGTTCTGAAGAAACTGTTCACAAGTGAGCAACTTTTAAAGATTACTATGTTAATAAATTGTTAAAGTTACTCTGCTCCAATACATGGCACGCTCTTATGTGTGCAAAATCCAATAGGTCTACCAGTTTCCTTATACATCTGCTGTCATTTTAGGTACAAATTCTAATGTGTGGTCCTTTGGACTTGTCAGGTGCTGCACTTGAGGCCCTTTGTATTTAGCAGTTGAGCACTACTGGTTCAAACCATTTTCTACCTTATCCCAAAAAACACTTTAACCCCTTTAGCCCGGGAAGGATTTCCCCCATTAACGACCAGAGCACTTTTTGCGCTTCGGCACTGCGTCACTTTAACTGACAATTGCGCAGCCCTTCAACATTGTACCCAAACGAAATTGACGTTGTTTTTTCCCTACAAATAGAGATTTCTTTTGGTGGTATTTTATCACCTCTGCGGTTTCTATTTTTTGCGCTATAAATAAAAAAGAGCGACAATTTTTATTGTTGCTCTAATACATACTGTATCCAAAAAAATATACAGTATCTCACAAAAGTGAGTACACCCCTCACATTTTTGTAACATTTTATTATATCTTTTCATGTGACAACACTGAAGAAATGACCCTTTGCTACAATGTAAAGTAGTGAGTGTACAGCTTGTATAACAGTGCAAATTTGCTGTCCCTTCAAAATAACAACACACAACCATTAATGTCTAAACTGCTGGCAACAAAAGTGAGTACACCCCTAAGTGAAAATGTCCAAACTGGGCCCAAAGTGTCAATATTTTGTGTGGCCACCATTATTTTCCAGCACTAACTTAACCCACTTGGGCATGGAGTTCACCAAAGCTTCACAGGTAGGGATGAGCCAAACAACCCCCGGTTCGGTTGGCACCAGAACATGCAAACAGACAAAAAGCTCAGGGCGAACATCCGAACACCATTAAAGTCTATGGGACGCGAACATGAAAAATCAAAAGTGCTCATTTTAAAGGCTTATATGCAATGTTATTGCCCTAAAAAGTGTATGGGGACCCGGGTCCTGCACTAGGGGACATGTATCAATGAAAAAAAAAGTTTTTAAATCAATAGTTTTTTCAGGAACCGTGATTTTAATAATGCTTAAAGTGAAAAAAAAAGGAAAAAATCCTTTAAATATTGTGCCTGGGGGGTGTCCCTAGTCTGTGTGTAAAAGGGTGCATCTCTGTGAGGTGTAGAACATAGCCAGAGCAAAATGAAATTTCCATAGGAAAAATTGTCATTTAAAATCGCGGCTGTAATGTATTGCCGGTTTCCAGCAAAATACAAAAAAAAAATTGCTGAGAAAAAAGTGTGTGGGGTCCCCCCCCCCAGTGCAAACAAGGCTCTTTGGGTCTGGTTTGGATATTATAAGGGGAACCCCGCGCCAAATTTAAAAAAAATTGACGTGGGGGTCCCCCTAAAATCCAAACCAGACCCTTATCCGAGCATGCAGCCCTGGCCGGTTAGGATGGGGGGCGACCGTACCAGGCTACATGCCCTCAACAAGGGGAGTCTGCCCCCCCCACCTCAAAGCCCCTTGTCCCCATGTTGATTGGGACAAGAGCCTCTTCCCACAGGCCTTGCCCCTTTAATAAGATCCCGACCCCCCCCATGTGAACAGGTTTGGGGTACATTGTACACCTGTTCACCAAAAAAAGGAGTGTAGTGTAAAAAAGAACCCATTGGGCAGTTTTTGACAAGTCCTTTATTTTGTATTATAGCTCTTCTTTCTTCCTCCATCTTCTCTTGGCCCGCTCCTTCTTCTGGTCTTCTTCTTCTTTTAGTCTTCTTGCTTCCTCTCTTCATCTTCAATCTTCATCTTCTTTCCTCTTTCCCCACCGCCGCGCTCTCCTTTATATAAAAAATATAAAAATAAAAAGTCCAAAGTCTCAAATTTGATAGGTGTAAATTCCAACCACCAGTGCTTGAGGGATTAACGTTGATAGACTATTTCACCCCCACAGTGAACCACCGACATACAGCCACTCGATATGCGCTCACCAGAATTCTTTAGCCCCCATGGGACCACACAGCATAGGGAGATCACTCCGTGCACCAATAAATTCAATGGACAATGGGGTCCTAGTTCTCTGGATGTAATTCCTCTGACCTGCACACCCGCACACCCTGATTAAGCATCCTCCTCTGGGATAGCTCCAGGCATAAAACCAAAGAAGCCACAATAGTGTAATACCGTTTTTTAATAATGATAAAATTCCTAAAAAAACAAGCAATGGTTATGCTCACATTCAATAAGATGTTACAAACGCCTCTTTCAAATTAACAATGCAGTTCGGGACCCTGCATTGGGGATATCTCCTGTATCTCACCCGTTCTGGCTCTGGCTGAATCTGCGTCCTCTAACTCCATCATCTGAACCAAATAAATGTATCTTGGTCTCATCAGACCACAGGATGGTTCCAGTAATCAATGTCCTTAGTCTGCCTGTCTTCAGCAAACTGTTTGCGGGCTTTCTTGTGCATCATCTTTAGAAGAGGCTTCCTTCTGGGATGACAGCCATGCAGACCAATTTGATGCAGTGTGCGGCGTATGGTCTGAGCACTGATATGCTGACCCTCCACCCCCTTCAACCTCTGCAGCAATGCTGACAGCACTCATACGTCTATTTCCCACAGACAACCTCTGGATATGACGCTGAGCACATGCACTCAACTTATTTGGTCGACCATGGCGAGGCCTGTTCTGAGTAGAATCTGTCCTGTTAAACCTCTGTATGGTCTTGGCGACCATGCTGCAGCTCAGTTTCAGGGTCTTGGCAATCTTCTTATAGCCTAGGCCATCTTTATGTAAAGCAACAATTCTTTTTTTCAGATCCTCAAAGAGTTCTTTGCCATGAGGTGCCATGTTGAACTTCCAATGACCAGTATGAGAGAGTGAGAGCGATAACACCAAATTTAACACACCTGCTCCCCATTCACACCTGAGACCTTGTAACACTAATGAGTCACATGACACCTGGGAGGGAAAATGGCAATTTGGGCATTTTCACTTAGGGATGTACCTCTCTTTTGTTGCCAGCGATTTAGACATTAATGGCTGTGTGTTGAGTTATTTTGAGGGGACAGCAAATTTACACTGTTATACAAGCTGAACGCTCACTACTTTACATTGTAGCAAAGTGTCATTTCTTCAGTGTTGTCACATGAAAAGATATGATAAAATATTTACAAAAATGTGAGGGGTGTACACACTTTTGTGAGATACTGTATAAAGAAACAAATGTATTCATCAGTTTAGGCTGAAAAATTGCAATTGGCGTATATTGATTGGTTTGCGCAAAAGTTGCCGCGTTTACAACCGATGAGAATTAATTTATGGGTTTTTTATTTTTTAAAATTTTTTTACTAGTAATGGCGGCAATCTGCAATTTTTAGCGGGACTGCGATATTGCAGCAGACACTTTTGACATTTTTTTGGGACCAGTGCTATGAAAATGCACTGATTACTGTGTAAATGTCACTGGCAGGGAAGGGGTTAACACTAGGGGGCGCTCAAAGGGTTAAATGTGTTCCCTGGGATGTGTTACTGTGTGGGGGGCTGGGCTGACTGGGGGAGGAGAGTGATCGCTGCTCCCATATACAAGGAGCATACGATCACACTCCTTCTCCCGTCAGGATGGGGATCCACTTGTTTACATTAGCGGTCCCCATTCTGTCACTGCGGGGGAGCGATCGCGGTTAGCCTACGGATGAGTCCTCCCTGGCTCCCCTCCTACACAGTGAGGGCACGAGCGTGCGTGCCCACGATCCTCGCTCTCGCAGCCGCCGCAGGTGATTTGCGATATCGTGCCAGACTATAAATATACTGGCCACTTCTCCGGGTCCCACTGCACATAGTAGCCTTGATGCCCTGTGCTGCTGGTACAGCAGTCTGTACACCACAATAGACAGTACTGGAGTGAATACCCATCATTGACCAATGAGAAGCGCATCTGAGGCTTCTTTTTTCCTGTTAAGATGTCTAGAAAAAAAAAGCACTTCTCATTAGTCAGCGCAGTCACATGGCCTTTGCAATATGCCATTGCAATCATTTTTCATGAAAATGTGAACTTAAAGTGTTACTAAACCCACAACAGTAAAATCAGTCTGTATATGCAGAATGCTTGTTATACTCAGTGTGGAACTTAAGGGGTTAATCCTCTGCATTGTTTTCTTTCTGCTCTTTTATCCTGTATTCATAGATACTCCTCTCTTTGTATTGTCTATATAGGGAAAAGCAGCTCTCACAGGCACACTAGCCCACCAGTACATGCTCAGTTGTGTCTTTTATGCTGGAGAGAAACATGTACTTGTTCTCAGAGATAGCCAGGTCACATGATATTGACATCACACATGTGGGCGTGTATGCAGGCCAGAGTGGAAATCTCCTCCTACTTGACACACAACACTGGAGAAACTGCAGATTATCAGGAAACCATGGTATAGAGATCAGCAAAAGAGGTATATAGTGGCAGTATTTTAATGTAAAAAGAAGATTTTCAAACTGTGGGCACTGTAGGGGGGCAGATGAACTATTTTCATATTACTGGGTTTAGTAACACTTTAAGCCTCAGATTTTCAGATGACCGTCCATTTTTTGTTGCATGCTAGTCTCATGTCGAAAGTGAAGAGGTTACTGACCATGCGAAAAATCTCGTACGACAGAATACAACTTCAGAAGTGACGTAATGTGTTGAATAGTTTTGTATGTATTCTTTTGTTTCTGAGCATGTTTAGTCTTGCTCTTACGATTTTTATCGGATGACAACCATACTAACTAAACGAAAATCGGGAGTTGAGTTCACGTACTAAAATTTTTTTTATAGCCTGCACATCCAGCTTTTGTCGTCCGAAAAATCAAAATCAGCTGTCGAATGCACCATACGAACGACCTGAAAATCAGCAGATCTTTCGTCGGATGAACTCTTACTTCCGATTTTCATATCGTGTGTACGGACAGGCCTTTACCCTTTAAGTATTTGCATATAATTACCTGTATTTGAACTGTAAATTCTTGTTCAGATAGATTTTTACTTACACAACCATCAAAAGCCTTCATTAGGGATTGTCACGAAAAGGTGAATTGTTGTTTTCATCCAATTAAGACATCAGCCTTGCTTCCAATAACCACTCATGACATTAGCGGCTAAAAATATTGCACTCCATTACAATAGGAATTTATGTAATGAATAACAAATGAAACTGAGCTATTACGGAAGGGGCCCTCATTAGCTGTAATTCAAGTCTTCCCTTGCAGCACTGCTTTCCCTTTACTTACAAAACGGCTTTGCTATTGTCTGCAGCTGGACTGCAAATTAAAGCAAGAAACAAAAGTGGAATGGAAAGCTTTTACTGGAGCCTGTGCAACAAAAACAAGGTGATCTGCAACACCCTAAGCCCCCTTCGAGTACTTCCAGCCAGGGCAGAATTTGATCTGTATGTTGAAATAGTGGCTGAAGTATTTGACATACATTAACACTGTATCATCCTATCCTTTCAATAAGGCTCCTTTCACACTGGGACTGCTGGAGCTTCAGCGGTAAACTGCCGCTAATTTAGCTGCAATGTACCGCTGTAATAGCAGCACTATGGTGCCGCTATTCGGGCGGCAGCACGGCACTTTTAACCCCCCCACAAGGGGTTAAACAGGGGTTAAAAGTGCCAGCGCTCGGCGCTCCCGGAGCGGTGTACAACCGCTCTGGGAGCACTGCCCATTCAATCTAATGGCAGGGGCGGTGGAGGAGCGGTGAACACACCGCTCCCCACATTCCTGAAAAATTATGCTTGCATGATTTTCTTCAGCGCCACGCTAGCGCAATGCCTCAGCATCCATTGAGATGCATTAAATAATTTTTAAAGCGTTATTGCAGCGGTAATTTTAGCTCTATACCGCTGTAATAACAACACCCCAGTGTGAAAGGGGTCTAAGAGATTTAAACCATGAGTGCTGGAAACCAGGGTTCATATGTACAAACCTGAAATAAAGAGGAGAAATATCTGAGCACAAGATGTATCTGCTTATGTCTAAGCGATAGTATAAATAAGAAAAAAATGGATTTTTTGTATAACTTACCGTAAAATCCTTTTCTCTGAGTTCACTGACAGACGCAGCCTTCTTATGACACATGGGGTTATGCTCATCCTACTAGGAGTAGACTAGGCAAAAACAAACAAAAGCGTAAGTTGACCCCTCCCAGGGGGCCGTCCTCACCTCAGCATATAATCCCCCTGCCCTGTACAGCACACCAGTTCGTAACAAGCCGTACAAAACCAACGCAGAGGGGTGGGTGCTGCGTCTGTCAGTGAACTCAGAGAAAAGGATTTTACGGTAAGTTATACAAAAAATCCATTTTTCTCTTCCGTTCACTGACAGACGCAGCCTTCTTATGACACATGGGGACGTCCCAAAGCTGTGCCAATCAAGAGGGGTGGGCAAAAACCATAACAACTGTACCCAACAGAAAAGACGCCCTCTCAGGCGGCGCTAACCGCGCCTATACTGCCGCTTGTAATACCTTGCGGCCAAAAGCAGCATCCGAGGATGCTAAAACATCAACCTTGTAAAACTTAGTAAACGTGTGCACTGAGGCCCAAGTAGCTGCCTTGCACACCTGGGACACTGAAGCTTGGTGTCTAAACGCCCAGGAAGTACTAACTGCCCTGGTGGAGTGCGCCGTGACTGGAAAATGGGGGAACCTTGCCCCGAATCTCATACGCATGAGTCACGGTCCTCCGTATCCGACGTGATACCGTAGCCGACGAGGCCGCCAAACCTTTGCGCGATCCTTCTGTCAGCAAAAATAAAGAATCAGACTTCCTAAAAGAAGCCGTAGAACTTAAATATACCCGCAAAGCCCTCACCACATCCAAAGAATGCAGCTCGACCTCTTTAGGATGTGACGGGTGCGGGCATAATGAGGGAAGAACAATATCCTCATTTAAATGAAAAGAAGAAACCACCTTCGGGAGAAATGAAGGTGGAGGCCGCAGAACTTCCTTGTCCTTATGGAAGACCAAGTAGGGTGACCTGCAGGACAAAGCTGCCAGCTCCGACACCCGCCTGGCGGATGTGATAGCCACTAGAAAAGCCACCTTCTGCGACAATAAGCGTAAGGGAATGTCCCTGATCTTTTCATATGGCGGTTTCTGTAACACAGAAAGCACCAGATTCAAATCCCATGGTGCCAAGGGCGACCGTATCCGAGAGACCACATGACGTACTCCTTGTACAAATGTACGGATCAATGGGTGAAATCTGCCCTTTAAGCGTACTTAACGCCAGGTTCTTGTCCAGTCCTTGCTGCAAAAATTACAGTACTCTGGATACTCTATAAGAGCGGGGATTCCATCCTCCCGCCTTGCACCAGGTAATATAGGCTTTCCAGGTCCTATGATAGATCTTACGTGAGGTACTCTTACGTGCTTTTACCATAGTAGGGATTACGGAGTCTGAGACGCCCCTATCCCTCAATACCTGGGATTCAATAGCCAAGCCGTCAAAGCCAGCGAGGGTAAAGCAGGGTGCAAGATGGGCCCCTGAGACAGTAGGTCCTCGCGAAGTGGAAGACGCCATGGAACATCTGCCACCATCCGTACTACGTCGGCGTACCACGGACGCCGCGGCCAATCCAGAGCCACCAGGATTGTCATGATTCCCTCTGCTTCTATCCTGCGCAAAACGCGCGGTAGAATCTTCAGAGGAGGAAAGATGTACAGTAGCTGATACCGACCCCAGGGTGTTACCAGTGCGTCCGAGGCGACCGCCAACGGATCCTTTGTTCTGCACACAAAGGCCTGTACCTTGTGATTGTACCTGGAGGCCATCAGGTCCACCTCTGGAGTGCCCCATTACCTTGACTCTCGCTAGTCCGAAACGGACAGAGTAACCTGTCTTTCCGACGCTCCGGCGGGACAAGCCCAGGTCAGCCTGTTACGGTGCCGCCACCGCATACACTTGGTAGTCCCGCCTTGTTCTTCGCGTCGTCGTCGGCGCCTCCGCCGAGACTAGGAAGCCACCCGTCTCGAAGTGCACGGTCGAGAGAGACGTTAGATGTAGGGCCCGCATCTTTTAACCGTCCGCCTGAAAGAGTCGGCGGTCTGAGACCTAGTCCCCCTCACCAGGGATGTAGGTCTCCACAAGGTGGTCTAAACGACGTTTACCCCGTGAGGTCTCCACCTGGACTACCGGAGGTCCATGTTAGTGTTCCATGTCCGGAAACACACGTCTTGTTTCCTAGGCAACCGCCAGCGGAGCCTGCGTGACCATTGTGGGACC
>BLSH010502764.1:297904-308004 GCA_018402905.1 Glandirana rugosa
CCGGCCGCATGGCTGACCCAGCCAACAAGAACAGTGCTTTAGACACTGTCTCTGTGCGGCGATCGGCCGCTTCCTTAAAGGATGGCGACCCCTCCAAGGGAATGGTGGTTGCTTTATTCACCCGAGCCACGGCAGGGTCCACCACCGGGGAGGCCCATCTCTTAGTAAAGCTCTCCTCAAAGGGGTAGCGCACCGCAAAGTTTTTAGGCAAAGCAAAGGAACTTGGTGGCCTACGCCACTCCTTAAACACTGCCTGCTCAAATACTTGGTCATAAGGGTAAGCCCTAGGGGCCCTAGGCGGTTTAAGTGGGCCACAAACATAGGCGGACTCATGCGACTCCCTAGCTGGATCAAGACGCATGGAATTGCGGATATCAGTGATTAGTGCTTCCACTATCGCTTTATCACGCGAAGACAGAGTTTCTTGACTCTCCTCATGCTCTGAGGGTGGTTCATCCTCTGAAAGATCCACAGGTGTGACCATTGAGGCTCTTTCCAGATCCGAATCCTCCCCCGAGGAAAGAGGGGGGGGTGGGCGTTTCTGAGGAACCCTCGGAACGGGTACCTCCGCCTGGGGAAAGAACTCCCCAAACACCGCCCTCAGCTGTTCCAAAGACACTAGTGTTCCTGGGGTGGATTGTAGATCCGCAGGTACTCCTGCCATAGTATTGCCGGCCTCTGACATTACAGCCTTCCGGCACCCCCACTGTGTAACCAGCACCTCTGCTCCACCAATCAACCAGGGAGACCCGGGAGGATTGCCCACACCGCTACCAGCACCCAGGAAGGGCCAGCTATACTTGCTGTTTAGATGCCTCAGCACTCCGACCGGAAGAGCAATGCCCACAAACTACTGCACGCCAGGAGCCTGCTGCTGTGTGTCAGCCACGCTGTACAAGTGAAAACCGGAAGCCCATTTCCGTTTTTAAACACTTCCTGTACCAGGACTGCACTTCCTTGAGCTACCACTGGGGGCCGCCAGACCGCAGGCTGAAAACCGCATGGTTTCACAAACAATGGACGCTGCCATTACACCCGCGCGGTCGGCCACGAACGAGCGGTGCTCCATCTTTCAATGGCGGTGACCCACCGAACACAGCGCTCTGGACGGTCGGTGCAGAGTCGAACGGTCAGTGCAACAGTGCCGTACTGCGGAATAGGGGGAGTGGGAGGGGGGGACGGAGGATTAACCTCACAAGGGTATTACCCAAAATGTCCCTCTAATGGGCCCCCACCGGCCGGCTTACCACCAGAGCTGCCCAGACGCCCACTCTCCACACCCTAAGGCGGCAGAGGGGTCCACTCACCAATCCTTGACGGGCGCAGCGGTAGCCACCGGAGCAGACCTACCATCCCCTAGGTGAGGCATGCTGCTGGCCAGGCCCCTGGACAGGCGTACCTAGTCACTGGGCTCTAGTGGGTTTTAGCCACTGGCCGACCGCACGGAACGGGCGCTATGCGGTGGGCACCCCGAAGGGCATTCGCATAGTGTCGGCCGGACTGGGGAAAGATTTGGATTCGAGATATCCTCTATACCACCAGCCAGCTTCTTGATAGCAGTCTTCATCAGATGAATCTTCAGGAGACCGCAGATCCCAAAGGGAACCAGGTCTACTCCTTGCACTAGGCAAATAAAAACTGGTGTGCTGTACAGGGCAGGGGGATTATATGCTGAGGTGAGGACGGCCCCCTGGGAGGGGCCAACCTACGCTTTTGTTTGTTTTTGCCTAGTCTACTCCTAGTAGGATGAGCATAACCCCATGTGTCATAAGAAGGCTGCGTCTGTCAGTGAACAGAAGAGAAAGTACAGTATTTCATACTAATTTTAAGTCAAATCATAGGTGTGCGCACATAGGGTGGCAGGTGTGCCTGGGCACACCCTAATCACCCTGTACTGTGCAGATTCCCCCTGCTGCCTGACTGCAGAGAAAGGGACAGGGGAATCTCTGTCCTCAGTCCCTTTCTCTGTCTCAAAAGTGAGACAGCAGGGGTCTGTTTAGACCCCTGATATTTCACCAAAGCCCCCCAGCAGGGCTCCTAAATAAAATTGTAAAGAAAAATAATAAAATATAATATTGTAAAAAAATTATAAAAAAATAAAATAAAATAATAAACTACTGACACTGATATCTGCCCTTCTGACATACACACACAATCATGTTTGTTTGCACTTTGTGGTGTACACCCTAATGAACACCTATGAGTCAAATGTACACTAAAAAGTCTTTTAGTCTGCTAGGCTGCTGGCATATAGTTACATACTCACTAGGAAATGTACTGAATTTGGTATGTATGTTAATACTAGCATTGCTTTGCAGATACTAGGACAGGTAGGACCCAAGCTAGGGCCTGAAAAAAAATAGGTGCTTTTCCACTGTTGTGCGACTTGTTTTAGTATTTACTTTATGCAAGTGAATCATTACTCTTGTCAACTTTCTATTTAGTTTTCCTGTGACACAACGCAGAAAGAAACATACCAAAAGCACAATCTTGTAATAAACTATTGGATGAAGGATACATGGAGTTTCATACTAAGGCTAGGTGCCGGAAACACTGTAATCCGTATGCTCTTCCCGCATGCCATTTAAAATGCACTGCCCTTGAGATCCGCAGTGGGTGGCAGTGCAATCTTAAAGATACCCTAAATGTAGATCGCAAACGCAGTGCGCAGTCACACCGGATTGCAGGATACAAAACAACCATGCAGTGCGGTTCCAAAATTGCTGTATGCATGTCTTTGGTGCGATTTTATCCCATTCATTCAAATTGCACTGCACTGAATCACGTGAATTGAACAGCTTTTTTGGGTGAATTTGCTAGTGTTTTTAGGGTCATTATCATGTTGCAAAACATATCCGGTTCAGCTTGAACTTTTGGACAGGTGGCTTCACATTCTCATTAAGCACACTTGGATATGTTTAACCACTTGCCGACCGGGCCATAGCCGAATGACGGCTACAGCGTGGTTGGATAATTCCGGGAGGGTGTACGACGTTCTCCCATGAACAAGCTTCTCACACGCCCCCTGGGGCACGCATCCAGCAGTGTACGTGACCGCCGGGTTCTCAGGACCCGGCACGTCACAGATCGGGGTAAAGGGCCAATGACGGAGCGATCACTGTCAATAAACCGGCGTCATGTCCGGTTCTCTCCTCTCCTCACACTGATCATATGAGGAGAGGAGGGAGAAGCTGCAGCATGAGGCTGCTTGAGTTTTTTTTAACCCAAGTGCCCCAAGCAGTGCTCTACAGTGCCCAATCCATGCCACATTAGTGAACAGTAGTGCCACATTCTGTGCCCCAGCAGTGCCACATCAGTGCTCTACAGTGCCCCAGCAGTGCCACATCTGTGCCCAGCAGTGCCCCATCAGTGCACATCTGTGCCCAGCAGTTCTCTACAGTGCCCCATCAGTGCACATTTGTGCTCTACAGTGCTACATCAGTGCCCAATCTGTGCTACATCAGTGACACTAAAGTACCCATCAGTGCCAATACAGTGCCCATTAGTAAGTGCTCATCAGTGCCACCCTATCAGTGGATCCTCATTAGCGCCTGCCAGTGCCCTAAAAATGTGTAAAACAAGCATAGAAAATGCATTTTCATTTTCTTTCCACATTTTCCAAATACGTGTGAAAAAATGACATGTTCAAGACTCATTGTGCCTCCTAGAATATACGTTGGGGTGTTTGCTTTTCAAAATGGGGTCATTTTGTGGGTAATTCCATTGTCCTGGTGCTCCAGGGCCTTCAAAAGTGAGATAGGCTGTTAAGAAATTAGGTGTGTCATTTATGTTTTTAGAACGCCTGACGGTGCTCCCTGCATGTTGGGCCTCTCTATGTGGCCGGGCTGTGAAAATGTCTCACACATGTGGTATCGCCATACTCGGGAGTAGCAGAATGTGTTTTGGGGTGCAGTTGCAAGTATGAATATGCCATCTGAGACAAATAACCTGCTAATATGACAATTTTGTAAAAAAATTGTGGGAAAAAAATGACGTGCAAAAAAACTCACCATGTCTCTTACTAAATACCTTGAAATGTCTACTTTCCAAAAAGGGGTGATTTCTCAAGAAATGAGATAGGCCGTCAGTACGTCAGGTGTGATCAATTTTCAGTGATTGGCACCATAGCTTGTAGACTCTATAACTTTCACAAAGACCAAATAATATGCACTGATTTTGGTTGTTTTTACCAAAGATATGTAGCAGTATACATTTTGGCCAAAATTTATGAAGAAAAATTACTAATTTTGCAAAATTCTATAACAAGAAACTAAGAAAATGTATTTTTTACAAACATTTCTGTCTTTTTTTTATTTATAGCGCAAAAAAACAAAACAAAAAAAAAATAGTGGTGATTAAATGCCACCAAAAGTAAGCTCTATTTGTGTGAAAAAAAGGACAAAAATGTAATGTGGGTACAGTGTTGCATGACAGCAGTGGGCAAGTGGTTAATAATTCTTAGCTGATGACTGCAAGCTACCAAGGCCCTGAAGCAGCAAAGCAACCCCAAAAAAGTGGTGGTGAATTCTCTGCCAGGGAAACACAGCTGAAAGGAGATCTGGACTGCACTGCAAGTGAAGTGTTCACCACCACTGCCGACTCACAGCAAGTCTGGGAGAGAGAGATTGTTACAGATTGTTGAGTCTATGTGAGTCCAACGGGTTACTGACACAAAGTATGTGACTTTGCTTGCCACCTCTTCACACACTGATATAATCCTGCTTCCTGGACCTTGAGCTCTAGAATTACTGTTTTTACAGTTGGAAGAAGCTAATGGCAACATTATTGCTGAATCCTAAAGTGGAGTTCCACCCAGAATTTTTTTTTTCTTTTTTTTTTGGCATCCACTCTTTTAATACTAAATAGATTTTTGTTTCCTTACTTTCAAACTGCTTAGTAATTACATGTATTTTTTAAATTGATTTCAATATTTATGCGTTTTGTGTGTTATGGTGAATTATGAATTTAAATTTTTTATTATTTACTATGCACTCTGATTTCACACGATGTAATTAGCAGAATATTTTCATAAGAGTGAATAATTTTTCATGTTGTAGATGTGGTTGCATAGTGTGTTTTTTCCATTAGGATTACTATTTAAGGAGACAGCGCACTATTGTCTGTTCAAATATGTTGAAATAATCAAAAGTTTTCATGGGGAATACTTACTTTTTCACATGACTGTACAGGAGAATAGACTGTAAACATCAAGCAGAACATAGATTTGTCAGGCAGCACTATCCAGGTGTTCTACAGCTCAGAAGTATTTTTTGTTATTTGTAGTATTAAAAACCCTTCCTACGTTTGCGGTGAGGTTAATTCAGCCTTAAATCACAGTTTACACAGGTCTCATGCTTCATTTATGATTGGGTGCATTTATTCCTGTCTTAAATTCTTATGTCTTTCAGAACTACGACAAAATGTCACAAATTGTTCTTAACATCCATTTTTTAATTTTAATTACTACTGATGATACATATTATGCAGAATGTAGAAGACGCTTAGAGCTTAAAGCGGTAGTAAACCCATCCATTTGACAGTTTAAAAACCAGTCACATTCCCGGCACATGCCGGAAATGTAACACTCCCATTGTTTGTGCTCTAAACCAAACTGTCAAACCATCCAATGGCTGGTGTCCTAGCTGATCACATGTGCAGCATCATGGCAGTTGTAGATTATAAAGAGGCCAAGATGGCAGCTTCCTTGGCTGAAAATGATAGGAGGGTTTACTACCACTTTAAGGCAGGACAATCTCACGAGTTGAATCTATGAAAATATTTTAAGGGCAATAGGCAATGCTGTATTAAAGGTAACATCGGGAAATTGAAAAAAATTGCTGCAGGTATAAAGTGCAGACACCAGGAGGTACCTGCACATAACTGCAGCAACCTCCCACACCATCTTATGACTGCTGATGTCTCTGCCATTCTGAGAAGCATAGCTTTAGCAGTGCTTGATAGTGCCAAAGCTTGCTGCCCCTTCTTGCTTCCTGTGCTATTGGCCAGAGAGGCTGCTTATTACAACTGGTAGGAATGCGTGGGAAGTGAACAAGCTCACACACCAGTGGAAGTGTCAAAGCTTACCTATTAGTAGTAGCCGGGATTCAGCAATGATGGAAGGATTGGAGGTGGGGTCCCCTAATGTACTTGCACTTTAATCTGCATTTTTTTTACTTCTTTATTGCTATGACAGTGTGTCCTTAACCTGCCTCTTCGAAAACTATTTTGCAAGATAAGATGACCAGCATTATAGAAAAATAATTTGAAAAAAAGTAGGAAAACATTAATTTTATTGTATTTGTGATCATAGCAGTACTCTACATCAATAGCTAGTATTTTTCCAGTAACCATGGTTATTAGAAGAATTCTGTCACACTGATTTCAGTTCAGCAAACCAAGGACAGAAGGCTGTTATTGAAATATTTTATTATAACAGTGGAAATGTATTTTCTGATTCAATTACAGCTTTAGGTCATTGCCTCCAAGAGATTCAAAACAGCTGTCCAGATATTCATTTGTCACATCTTCCAGCCGTTCTGGCTTCCACTTTGGATTCTGGTCTTTATCAATAAGAACTGTCAGGGTAAGATAAAACATCATTATTCAACCATATAATTCCTCTACAATGTAACATAATCAAAATGGCTCTTGTATTACAAACCTAGAGGCATGTAAACTGGACATTAACTTACAATAAAATAATACGTCCACAATATATTAGATTGTGCTTATTACACAGTAGGATATAATACTGTCAAGTTTTAAGCAAACCTGTGGCTCATTCCAACATGGTAAACTGACTTCCAGGCTGATGAGCTGTCACCTCCAGATACACTGCATTATGCAATTTACAACCAGAACAAGCGTGGTTACATTCTGGCCCACAACCTTTTGTCCTGTCCCTATAATTCTTAGTAAGTTCATCGTTCATCTGTCATATTGGACAATGAAAGCTCTGATCCCAATCTGCCAAACAGATGACCTCTAAAAGTGAATGAAGGCACTTGGAGATGCCTTATTTATATTCTAGCAGCCATTTCCCCATATATCAGTCAACAGTAAGTGAATTTAACCATGAGTGCCCCACCTAGTCGTCATTTGACAATAAAACTGGGCGGGACATTTATGTGCCACGGGCCACACTCCAGCACGATCTGTCTCTGGTGGACAAAGCCGTTGACTGATCAGTGTACCGGCCTGCTGTCGGTACCATGTGGTCACTGTAACCAATCACAGCAGATCACATGACAATTGTCAACAGTGGATGGCTTCCTTTCATGCCCATCCATTGTGTACCATTGTGTTGCTAGTAGTGATTGGTCACAGTAATCACATGGTACAGACAGGGCCAAACACAAGCCCATCTGTACCATGTGATTATATGTGGCCAATCACAGCTAATCATAACAATACACACTGAATGAATCAGTTTCATTCAATAAAAATGGTTATTTATACCAGTGGAATTCACCCTGTCTCTTCAGTCCAAAACCTAATAGCTGCTAAAGACGTTTAGAATGTTGATTATTAGCTATGAAATAATAATAATTGTCTTCATATCTAGAACATTGAATCTGTTATTGTGGCAGATTTACAGTCACACCTATGGCAGCATGATTTAAATGTAAGAGTAGGTCTTCTAAATGACACATCTAGCAGATGACCAGCTTGAATTTATCTTGTGTACAAAATGACACAAACATATTATATGCAGAAAGGTAAAACATATTATATGCAGAAAGGTAAAACATTATTATTTCGTTGTTAATTACAATGCAGCCAGCCTCATCCCACTGCTGCCAGTTAATCATAGTTTTGCTGGGGAGGAAGATGCATTATATCTGTATTGATCGCCAGCTGCTAGTATTATCAGGCTTCCTGCTCGTATTATGTGAAGTTATAAAACTAGATGTCATCTGAAGCTGTGTTTGAACAGTGATATTTATACTAGTACACATGGTGTATTTCATGTTTATTCTGTTTATCTCTTGACCAAGCTACTCTATATGATCTAGAGCCTCTCCACAAGTGGTACATAGGGGTACTTCATATAAGCGTGGGGGGACACTCCTGCATGATTAGCTTATCTATGAATAAGAGGATGTGCAGCAGGGTGCCTGATGAAATGCAATGTAAAGCCTATGCTGGGCTTGTCATCTCCCTGCCCCCTTGCCTGTGATTGCTGATTGGCAACCATGCACAGCTGTTGTAGCTTTAATAAATCACCACTGTTCAATTTATTCTTTTAACCACTTAACGTGAATCGCCGTTTATAGACGGCGGCTGCTTTAAGTGGGTGTATCGGGGTATAGCCTGCAGCTACAGGCTATACCCCAGTACTGTTTTTTAGAGCAGGCGATTGGCTATCCGGCGATAGGGGCCAATCTGGCTCGGGATCTGTTCGGCCGTTATCCCGGGACATGGGAGGGGACATCCCCCACCCACCACCTTCTGCCGCTCTTCTCCGGCCTCCCGTCCCATCGGGATACCGGAGCTCTGATCCGGCGCGTCCGGTCGCTGTGTGGAGACCTGAAGGAAGCCGGAATTGGCTCCGATCGGGTCTCCTTCGTGTAATTCCGGAAGCCACGCTACGTCACTTCCAGTTTACTCAGCGGCTAATGGTGCCAGTTTTAAAAAAATTACAGTATTCAGAATCCCCGTTTTACGTGATCTGAATACTGTGAAGTGTAAAGGAGGGATGGGGGGGGCTTTTAGACCCTCGACCCTCCATAAAGCGTACCTGTTACCATATATTACTATCACAAGGGATGTTTACAAGATGACAAGATCAGAATTTTTTTGCTAAAAAAAAAATATATAAAAAAATAAATTAAAAAAAAACAAAAACTTTCAAGCACCACTGTCCCCACGAGCTCGCGTAGCAAAGAAACACATACGTAAGTCGCGCCCGCATATGAAAACGGTGTTCAAACCACACATGTGAGATATTGACGCAATCGCCAGAGTCTGAGCAATAATTCTAGCATTATACCTTCTTTGTAACTGTAACCTGGTAGCCGTTAAATTTTTTTAAAGCGTCGCCTATGGAGATTTTTAAGTACCAGAGTTTGTCGCCATTCCGCGAGTGTACGCAATTTTCATCCATAACATGTTTGGTATCTATTTACTCAGCGTAACATCTTTGTTCACAATACACAAAAAAATTGGGCTAACCTTACTGTTGTCTTTTTTAACTCAAAAAAGGGAATTTTTTCCAAAAAAATCGCGCATGAAAGACCGCTGCGCAAATATGGAGTGACAAAAAGTATTGCAACAATCGCCATTTTATTCTCTAGGGTGTTTGACAAAAAAACAATATATAATGTTTGGGGGTTCTAAGTAATTTTCTAGCAAAAAAAACTGATTTTAACTTGTAAAAAATAAATGTAAAAAAGGGCTCCGGAGGGTGAAGTGGTTAATAAAAACATAGCTGCATTCACTGGTGCTTTATGATCTGCATGGATTCTGATTTAACTCCCAATGTCAGGCAAAACTTTTTAGTTTGGGAAATTCAATATACACTGGAGATCAAAAATTAGAGAACAATTTATGAACACCTGATTTTTTCCAAAATAATGTAATCTTCATTGCTCAACATTTGATGAAATTTTTGTTGTGGCTATTCCATGCTAATAGAACAGTGTTTTCAAAATAGCCAAGACACTTTAACAAAAAAAAACCCTTTATTTTGTAGAAAACACAATGATCAGAATTAGAGAACAGCCATGACAGTAGCACTGGGAAAGATTATAACTAAAATTTCTGAAGGTTACAACAATCAACAATTAGTACCGATAAAACTTTTGTGACAAGATAATCGTACCTTATCGGTGTTGTTTTTAAAGTAGTTTACAACTCGTTACTTCTAATGTAATAAAACCTTTTTTAGTCCACAAGTATTTAACAAGAGATTAAAAACTAGAGGTCACATATAACTTAAAGGGTTTGATTTTTCAAAACGGACTGTAACCCTCAATTTAGTCTTAGGTACGTCTAGTATTTCGTGGTCACTTACGTCGATACAAAAATAATTGGTGAAGTGGGAGGCCTCGGGAAAAAATGTAAATAAAAAATGTTCAATTTTAGTCAAAAAAAACGAT
>BLSH010502764.1:363857-379549 GCA_018402905.1 Glandirana rugosa
TTTTTGAGGAAGCTTCTCCGTGAGCTTCTAGAGTTTGTGGAGGGGCTCCTCATTTTTGGAGGGGACTTAAACTTTGCCATGGACCCGTTATTAAATGTTTCACGCGGGTCCTCCCACCTTTCCTATTCCCATCTTAAATGCTTGAAAGCAGACCTGAACTCCCTTCACTTGGTGGACCCCTGGAGGTTGCTACATCCACAAGACTGCGGCTATTCCTTCTTCTCTCCAGTCCATAACACCTGTTCATGACTGGACTATATTCTAATCCCACAGACTTCTCCGGGGTAGTGTCTGCGGAAATTGGTAACATATCTCTCTCGGACCATGCACCAATCCATTTGACAATACAACTAGGTCCAGTATCGCGGACACAGCCATCTTGGAGATTGAACAAGGCTTTACTCCAATCAGAGGAGACCCGCTCTGAGCTTCTGACCATGTTAACAGATTGCTTTTCTATCAATGAAGTGTTGGTCTCCAATCCGTTGGTCGTCTAGGAGGCGCACAAGACCGTAATTCAGGGTGCACTGATTAAAATAGGAGCACTTCTTAAGAGGGAGAGGTCTCACCGTATGGAGGAACTCTTTGCCCAACTCCGCAACCTGGAGTGCTCTCATAAAGCTAGCCTGGCACATACCACCTATCAGGCATTTCTCCAGGTGCGTGAAAAGCTCTGCGCACTCTTATTCCATAAAATGAAGCAAAAACTGGCATGGGCTCACCGTACAATGTATGAATTCTCCAATAAACCTGGTACGCTGTTGGCACTGGTACTACATGGTCTACGTACGAAAACTTACATCCCTCAGATAACAGGCTCCTCCGGGCGGAAACTTTTTGTTTCATTCGACATGGCAGCGGAGTTCAGAACTTTCTATGAAGGCCTTTACAACCTGGATGGCTCCTCCCCTATAGATACCCCCTCTGGTGGTAGGGCCTCCCCTCAATCTTATCTTGCCTCCCCAGGCATATCGTCTCTTCCTCCTGCAGCCCAAGAGGAATTGGAGGAGCCCATCAGAGTTGAGGAACTCTGGCTTGCTCAAAGCCGAAGAAGGCCCCTGGCCCCGATTGCCACACTCTAATGTATTACAAGGTTTTCTTTGACACTCTGTCTTGCCCACTGGTTTCTGCTCTTAATTCTTTCTGACCGATTCGTTGAGTGCCTATATTTCCCTCATTCCTAAGATCCTACCTGATGCAGGAATTACCGCCCGATAGCGCTACTGAACTCTGACTTGAAATTATTTGCCAAGATCCTGGCCAATAAGTTGCTTCCGCACATCCCAAACCATTTCACTCAAAAGTCCTCTATAGCCACCAGAGTACAAGAGATGTGTTATAAGATTCTGACTGGATGGTAGAGAGTAACCACTACACTACACCGGTTCTTCCCTCAAGTCTCTAATCTATGCTGGAGATGTGGCAATGCAGAGGGATCGATGCTAAAATTTTTTTGGGACTGTCCAAAACTTGGCCCTTTTTGGTGCGAGGTGATCAGCACAATTAAGCACTTGACCAATGTTGACCTGGTGGGCAACCCTGCCGCCTGCCTTCTACACCTTTCAGAGAGGCCGATTAAGAAGTACAAGTCCTCCCTGACGATCCAACTACTGCATCCCCTTATGCTGGAGATTGGAGACCCCTCCCATCTAAATCACTTTGGTTCTCTAAGTTCAACGAGAATTGAGAGACATGGAGGATCTCATAGCAAACCCTGCATAATCGGCAGGAGGCCTGGAGAACTGGAGACCCTGGAATCATTTTGTGTACACTGATGCCTACCTCAAGGAGGTAGCTCAGTCAGAGTGATTTTCTAGAAAGACACCCTACCTTCCGGGCGAGATGCCTTTAATTCTCACCCTCCCTCTTTCTTCAACTCCTATATTCTTGTCTTTCCTTTGCCATTGTCTTTCCTTCCCCATCTTAATATTGGCTTTTGTACCCAAGGGGACTCCTGATTCTCTAAATCTTGTTCCCCTTGGCAACACCCACCATCCTTTTAACCTGATAAGGGGCCCGATTGTTCAGATACATGCATATCCTTGTACACATCTACCTTGTTATATTAAGTGGTCCCTTTGCTGGGTTGGGCAAGTCTTGGGATGCATTTTTTAATGTTATGCTACTGAGGTTTCTATGCAGCATTCATATTGTAGATCACATGGTAATACATTCCTACACTCCTGTTTCTTTGTTATGGGTCTTATACACAGTTGCAAAACAGCGATCACATGTCAATGAGCTGATCATCATCTCCATGCTTGGAAGAATCCTATGTCTATATACAGGTGCTGGTCATATAATTAGAATATCATCAAAAAGTTGATTTATTTTACTAATTCTATTCAAAAAGTGAAACTTGTATATTATATTCATTCATTACACACAGACTGATATATTTCAAATGTTTATTTCTTTTAATTTTGATGATTATAACTTACGACTAAGGAAAATCCCAAATTCAGTATCTCAGAAAATTTGAATATTGTGAAAAGGTTCAATATTGAAGACATCTGATGCCACACTATGATCAGCTAATTAACTCAAAACACCTGCAAAGGCCTTTAAATGGTCTCTCAGTCTAGTACTGTAGGCTACACAATCATGGGGAAGACTGCTGACTTGACAGTTGTCCAAAAGACGACCATTGACACCTTACACGAGGAGGGCAAGACACAAAAGGTCATTGCAAAAGAGGCTGGCTGTTCACAGAGCTCTGTGTCCAAGCACATTGATAGAGAGGCAAAGGGAAGGAAAAGATGTGGTAGAAAAAAAGTGTACAAGAAATAGGGATAACCTCACCCTGGATAGGATTGTGAAACAAAACCCATTCAAAAATGTGGGGGAGATTCACAAAGAGTGGACTGCAGCTAGAGTCAGTGCTTCAAGAACCACTACACACAGACGTATGCAAGACATGGGTTTCAGCTGTCCTTTGCTTGTGTCAAGCCACTCTCGAACAACAGACAGCATCAGAAGTGTCTCCCCTGGGCTAAAGACAAAAAGGACTGGATTGCTGCTTAGTGGTCCAAAGTTATGTTCTCAGATGAAAGTAAAATTTAAAACAGAGTCTGGAGGAAGAGAGGAGAGGCACACAATCCACGTTGCTTGAGGTCCAGTGTAAAGTTTCCACAGTCAGTGATGGTTTGGGGTGCCATGTCATCTGCTGGCGTTGGTCTACTGTGTTTTGTGAGGTCCAAGGTCAATGCAGCCGTATACCAGGAAGATTTAGAGCACTTCCTGCTTCCTGCTGCTGACCAACTTTATGGAGATGCAGATTTCATTTTCTAACAGGACTTGGCACCTGCACACAGTGCCAAAGCTACCAGTACCTGGTTTAACGACCATGGTATCCCTGTTCTTAATTGGCCAGCAAACTCGCCTGACCTTAACCCCATAGAAAATCAATGGGGTATTGTGAAGAGGAAGATGCGATATGCCAGACCCAACAATGCAGAAGAGCTGAAGGCCACTATAAGAGCAACTTGGGCTCTCATAACACCTGAGCAGTGCCACAGACTGATCGACTCCATGTCACTCCGCATTGCTGCAGTAATTCAGGCAAAAGGAGCCCCAACTAAGTATTGAGTGCTGTACATGCTCATACTTTTCATGTTCATACTTTCCAGTTGGCCAAGATTTCTAAAAAATCCTTTCTTTGTATTGGTCTTAAGTAATATTCTAATTTTCTGAGATACTGAATTTGGGATTTTCCTTAGTTGTCAGTTATAATCATCAAAATTAAAAGAAATAAACATTTGAAATATATCAGTCTGTGCGTAATGAATGGATATAATATACAAGTTTCACTTTTTTAATTGAATTAGTGAAATAAATCAACTTTTTGATGATATTCTAATTATATGACGGGCACCTGTATATGGCAAAGTATTAGATATGATACGCTCAACTGGACTTTGTGATCGATTATGACCCAATTGTTGATGCTACTGGTTACCGATACCCTGATTGTTATATGCAATTTACTTAAAGCGGAGTTCCACCCAAAAATGGAACTTCCGCTTTAAGCACTCCTCACCCCCTTACATGCCACATTAGGCATGTAATTTTTTTTTTGGGGGGGGGGAGTGTGTCCCCAGGTTTCAGAGGGACTTCCTGTCCCTCATCCACCTCTGGGCCGCCTAGGTGACTCCTCCTAGGCGGTCCCTCCCTCCTGGCAGTCTTCTGGTACACGTCACAGGTCCCAGAAGATTGCCTCGCGCATGCGCAGTGGGTGCCCGGCCGTGAAGCCAGGCGCCCACACTAGGAATGGCGGGGCCGTCGGGAGGAGGGTTGAGACGAGCGAGGCTTCGGGCGCAGCCGTCGCTGGACCGGGAGACAGGTAAGCTACTGTTTATTAAAAGTCAGCAATTACACTTTTTGTAGCTGCTGACTTTTAATAAACGAAAAAAGTGTGGAACTCCGCTTTAAAATAAAGAATTACAAAAAAAAAATGGAAACAACTTTGTAAGTGAGTGTGGTATGAGGAATATCACTGATAGGTTGGGGAGTTGTATTTAAAGTGCCAAGAGAATCAAATTCAAATCTCATGGAGAATTAAGTGGATGCACTCACATGTGAACTTGAGAAACACCCTGCACAAAGGTCTTAATCATGAATGGGTAGCTAACGGTCTTTGGAACAAGATCACAAGCACTGAGATCTGATCCCCTTGATAATACTCAAGGCCAACTGTTGATCCAGGCCTGATTGTAAAAAGATCAGGATTTGTTCCATTGAGTATTTTATTTTTCTTTCCTTGCACCAAGCATATTATGCCTATTATATCTAATGGTAGATCTTACAAAAAGTGGACTTCCTGTTTTTTAACACTGTAGGGGATTACCAAGTCAGAAAAGGCCCTGTACCTCAAGACATGGTAAACATTTGGCATCCCCCACCTGTGACACAGGTTCTGAACACCCTTGGGTCCAGGTCCTGCCAAGTGAGGTAGTCTGTCAGCCAACTGTCCAATCCTCAGTGGACAAGGCTGGAACATGAAGTTCTGGCTAGGACCGATTTTTTTTTCTACTTCTTTTGCAGTGGCAAGACTTCTGGTTCCTTCCTAATGGTTCATGTACATGATTGCTGTGACATTTCCCAACTGAGTCCAGATTGGGAGACCCTCAGGTCATGATGTTTGGGGTTGTAGAGACAACCAAATTGCACAAAGCTCCAGAATTTTAACCAAGAGTAGTTTCCTCCAGCGTCCCAGTACCATCAGAGTATCTAGGACTCCTGTCAGGCTGGCATCCATTGAGATGATCTTTGAAGAGATCAGAAAGATGGACCCCAACTCCAGAGCAGGATTCCTGAGCCACCAGGCAAGAGACAACCTGGTCTTAAGTGTCAGGTGCACTGGCTTGTCCTAGGACTGAACTTATTTGTACCATGATGACAGGATGTTGAATTGTAGGGGTCTGGAGTGAAACTGGACACATGAGATTGCCTCAAAAGAGGCTACTCTAGGCAAGGCAGAAGCAAAGAGTTGATCAACACCTGGACAGAGAAGTCTGAGAGAGGAGAGTTTGAAGTTTTTCTTGTGGAAGAAAAACTCTTGCTTGAGGTGTGTCCAGAATCAGACTCAGATATTTTAAGCAATGGTTGGCTCCAACACAGACTGACATGTCTAAAGGTCTGAAACATCTGAGCCAAACTGTTGGTCAGGATTTGTATCAACTAGAAATCCTACAATGGAGATGCCCTGGGAATGTAACAAAGAAAACCCAGAGGCTAGAAACTTGGTAAATACACAGGGTGTGGAAGACCGTCTGAATAACTGGGTCACAAACTGGAAGTATTGAGAAATTACAGCAAAGAAAATAAATCACACCAGATGGTTGGAAGAAATAAAGCTAGGCAGGGGGTTTAGAAGTATAAGTTTATCTTATTGCCTGTTGAAACCACCTCCCATACCACTTACTTATAAATGAGTCTGCAGACTCTGGGTCACACCATAGATTGTGCCATGGCTATGGATCTTGAAAGCATCCAGCGGCTAACACAGTGTGCGAGGTCTGGAAAGTGCTACATGGGAGGGGCGTGGCCAGGACAGGCATGTGAGAGGACGCATCTCCCACAGCTCCGCTCTGTGATCCGGTAAACGGTCCTTCCCCAGCCGTCTTACCAACACTGCACCGAGCCACATTGACACACAGCACCTGCCGCTGCTCCGGACCACATCGTGGACCCACGGCCGGCCCTGTGCACCAAGAGGATGACACGATCGAAGGCCTCAGAACAAGCTGAACCAGACACCCAAGATGGCACCGGCGCGGATCAACATGGGGGGACATCATGCGGCCCGGACAGGCAGCGGAACGCGGGTCTGAGAACCCCGAAACCCCAATGGAATGCCAGTAAGGACCCCCCGGGATATGCTCTACTATGCCCAAAGGATGGGACATGCAGGGGGGGCGTAACAGCGAGACACAGGCACAGGTACACCGCATGAAGAGCCAGCAGACCAGGCCCAACATGGACAGACAGTGACCCAAGGGCAGGCCCCACAAGATAGTGAGGCCGCAGAGCAGCCAACGCTCGCAAATATCCTCAGAGCGGTGCATACATGCACAGCCTCAGTAAACACCCTGCAGGAACAGTTTGGGGGACTGAGAGTGACATTCATTCGCCAAGACCTCCAGAAAATCAGAAAACGCACTACAGCGGTTGAAAGTCGGGTCAGTGATATGGAGGATCAGATGACCCCCCTGATACGAGACACAAAATCAGCACTACAGATCGCAAGGGAGGCCATGGACCGTGTGGAAGACATAGAAAATCGCTTAAGGAGGAACAACGTTCGTATTGTGGGCCTGCCAGAGCGCGCAGAGGGGAGGGACCCCACAGCATTCACCGAGAAATGGCTGCTGGAGATTTTTGGAAAAGACAATCTCTCTCCCCATTTTGCGGTGGAGAGAGTCCACAGGGTCCCGTCACGTCCTCCCCCCAGACCCATGCTGGCAAAACTCCTTCATTACCGAGATCATGAAATAGTGCTCCGCCAGGCCAGGGAAAAAGCTATTATCCTTTTTAACGGGGTCAGAGTGTCATTCTACCCAGATTTTTCCGCGGAGGTTCAGAGGCGCCGAGTTAAGTTCATGGAGGTGAAAAGGCGCCTACGGCTTCTACAACTACCATACGCTATGTTATACCCCGCAAAGCTATGGATCACGGCGCAGAACAGGGCACAATTCTTTGAATTCCCTAAGGAGGCAATGGCCTGGCTTGACCACAATGAACAAGCCCTGAGACACCACGAGGAGGAGATGAGAGAAGACTGATTTGAAGCCCGGGAGTTTGCGACACGGTAAAGTACTGCACCCTTGCCCCCCTTTTAACGTTATATGGCAAGCAAAGTGAACTGACATGCTTTTGTAGCCTATTCCCAACAGGAGAAAAGAAGGGTACCCCCCTCTTTTCTCCTGTTGGGAATAGGCTACAAAAGCATGTCAGTTCACTTTGCTTGCCATATAACGTTAATAACTTGACTATAGGCTGGGGAAAACACTACTATAAAAAGAGGAAGTGAGCCAAGTAAACTGCACTATTGGAATGCTTATTGACTTTGCCTTACTAAACTACTTGTTAAAGGATGTTCACAAAGTTTTCAGGGATGCCCAGTTGGCCCCTTTACAATTTGTACAATGGCAGCTTAGTTTTCTACACCCTACACCCGAACCTTGGGTCTCTCTTTGAGAAGGAGCCCAGAAAACGCAGCTGCCACAGCGAACTGTTCGAGCCTGCATTCATCAGCCCACCACCCACAGGGTCACAATCGCACCACCAATCAGACATCTCACCCAAACCACCCGCGTTTGCAGGTGGATAACAGACTATCTACTGGGATACTGGACGAAGAGGTCTTGAGATACCAGCTGCTTCCTTACCATATCTGCATTCAATGGCTATGGTACCAATAATCTCATGGAATGTTAGAGGGGTTCATTCACCTCTTAAGCGCACAATGATATCCTCTACCCTTCGCTCTCTCCAGGGGCACCCCCTTGGCGAGATTGTTGCAAGAGTTGGGGTGGGTGGATATCTGGAGGATCAGAAACCCAAAGGTTAAACAATTCCCATGTTTTTCTAAAGCACACGGGTCTCTTTCCAGGATTGATCTTGCAAAAGGCAGCTTGAGCATGATCCCGTACATCACAGATCTGGGGTACAAACCCCACAGTGTCTCGGACCATACTCCGCTAGTGGTCAATTTACGTTCTTCTCCACAGATCCATCTGGCCCGGCTACATGGAAACTTAATGCCTTTTGGCTAAAATTATTTCCCTCACATGATGTGATAGAACGGGACGTGTAAGAGTATTTCATATCCCAGGATCCCTCCGGAACCAATGCGACCCAATGGGACGCCTTCAAGGCCTATCTGAGGGGATTGTTAATCAGGGAGGTCACTAAGGTTAAGAAAGCCTCTTCAGGGCTGCAGGAGGCAGTGGGGGCCCAAACTAGAGAACTGGAACACCAATATGTAGACGATCCTACAGACTCGGCTAGGGAAGGGGAGGCATGGCAGTCTGCCCAAGCTGCCTACGAGCATTTGCTCTCCTCCTCGGCCGAAAAGAAGCGCTTCTTCTCGAGACAGGCCTTCTTTGAGGAGGGGGAAAAGATGGGCCACATGCTGGCGTGGATTTCCTCCTCTCAGCAAAGATCACCCATAATCGGGGGTATCAAACCTCACAGAGGCGAGGTGGTTAGCTCTCCGGAGCTGATCATTAAGGAACTAGCTGAATTCTATGAGACACTTTACGCTTCGAGTGCGTCTTATGGCAAGGAAGAGCTGGATAGATACTTAGGGGGATGCAATTTCCCAGGTTAACAGAGGAACTCAGGGAGGCGTTGGGGTCATTCCCAAACAATAAGGCCCCTGGAGAGGATGGCCTACCCATGGAAGTGTTCAAACAGTACCCTTCTTCCACATATGTTGAGGGTGTTTAACGAATCGCTGGACTCGGGCTCACTACCCCCTTCCATGTCCAAAGCCAATATCATCTTACTCCTGAAGGCAGGCAAGGACCCGGTGGACCCCGGCTCTTATAGGCCCATCTCGCTCTTACAGAGGGATGTGAAAATCCTAGCTAAAGTATTGGCAATTCGTCTGAATAAGGTCATAACATCAATAGTGCATGCGGACCAGGCAGGGTTCATGCCCAATAAATTGACCGCTGTTAACCTTCGCAGGCTCTTTCTGAGCATACAGTCTTAGACAGATAACGGGGGGAATAGAGCCCTCTTGTCCCTTGACACCACAAAGGCGTTCGACAGTGTGGAGTGGAGATACCTGTGGGCAATACTGGAGAAATTCGGTCTGGGTCCCCGTTATATAGCCTGGGTGAAACTGCTTTACTCCCAGCCACAAGCGGCCATACGGGAGTTTGGGAAACTGTCCCACAATTTCATCCTTAGGAGAGGTACAAGACAGGGAAGCCCGCTCTCGCCACTCCTATTTGCCTTGGCCATTGAGCCGCTGGAGATCAGGATCAGGTCCCACCCAGGGATTGTAGGTTTTAAATATGGCCGGAGACAGGAGAAGGTGATGTTGTATGCTGACGACACGCTTCTCCTGTTGGGTGACACAGATGCTTCTCTGCGGGAAGCGATGCCAACCATCACTGAATTCGGCACTTTTTCGGGCCTGAAAATTAACTGGTCTAAATCTGCCCTGCTACTGCTGGATGGCGACGAGACACAAGTAATATCCCCTACTTTCCCTATACCTCTGACGTCATCTTTTAAATATTTAGGGGTAGAGGTAACACGGATCCCCAGAGGCTTCTGCCAGTTGAATATCACTCCCCTTCTTCAGCGCTTTCAGGATTGGGTAAGGGCCTGGCGCTCTTTGCGGCTATCAGCGGCCGGTCGAGTTAATCTCATTAAGATGATCCTTATGCCACAACTATTGTACTTCTTACACAACATCCCAATGGTGATCCCCCTAAAGACATTTAGAATAGTAAACAAAATCTTTCGGGAACTAATTTGGAAGGACGGAACCCCGAGAATTAAGTTGGAGCACCTACAGCGCCCTAAAGATGAGGGTGGGTTGGTGTTGCCAAATCCATGGTTATACTACATAGCGGCGCAGTTGCAACACCTTATAGGAACAATAGGCCGGGAGGGTGCTGTAGCGGACAGAGAGGATAACTCTTCTCTGGTGGTAATGACACACACAATACAAAGAGAGTTGGTTGCTTAGGCACTTGAGGCATAAACGTTCAGGAAGCCACATAAAAGATACAAAAGACATACAATCTCATTCAAAAGTTATGGAATAAAGCCAAGTACTTACAGGGGGTGACTGGGTATACAGAGTTTAGCCCCATATGGGACAACAATACTTACCTGGAGTTAGTTAAACTGTAATTTGGCCCTAGGTGGGTTAAACATGGGGTAACACACATTCAGCAGCTATTCCAGAACGGTACTCCCCAATCTTTTGCCAGTCTACAGGGAAAGTTTCAACTACCTGGTAGCCTATATTACAATTATATTCAATTGAGACATGCGATAAGAGAGCAGGGTAGATCCACCGGGTGGCACCTGTCTCCCGTCCCGCTGTTTGGCCTAGTCAGGGATGCAGACACATCTAAAGGCTTCATTTCCCAGTGCTATGCCATTCTCCTCCAGTCTTTTTTGGGGCGGCATCCTCTGGTGGTGGTGGAGCGGTGGGTGTGGGACGTGGGTCCCATAGACGGAGATCAGTGGGAGGAAGCCCTTCAGGCAGTGGGAATGTGCTCCTTAAATGTATCCCAGAGACTGACGCAGCTGTACATTGTGCTACGGATCTACTTTACCCCTCACAGGCTACACTTGATGGGCATACGAGAGGATGCAACATGCACTGAATGTAAAAGGGACCATGGGGATTTAATACACCTGCTGTGGAGGTGTCCAAAACTCCACAAATACTGGGCCGGGATAATATAGCAGACTATTTCAGGAGACTCTTCCAGTAGACCCTAGAGCGTGCCTGTTGGGGATACTGGAACAGTACGGATGGGAAGTAGGTACTAGAGAGGCTATACAAAGAGCATTGTTTCAGGCAAGAAAACTTATAATGGTTCACTGGAAAGACGAAGATCCACCCACAGTAAAGGAATGGACTGCAAAAGTGGGGGACCACCTCCGCTTGGAGAAGTTGGTATACCAGCATAGGGGTGCAGCTCATACATTTGAAAGGATGTGGGCACCGTGGCTGGATTCACCGGGGCTCGCCCCGGTGGATCTGGTTATGGACAGATTGTTGGGGATGGGTGCGGGCTAATCAGCGAACCATGCTCGTCCATGACTGACAGGCAGACTCAAGAGCATCTAGAGAGATAACAGGAGGGAGATTGATAATATGCCTGATCTGATTATACTGTGGTACTGTACGAATTCGGGGTGAGGGTTGTTCATTGCAAAAGTGGGATAAGGAAGTGATGCTGTAATATGTAACCAAAGGTGTTTTCCGCTGATGTTGACTGTAAGCTGCCATGTACTATATTTTGAATTTGTTCAATAAAAACACTCGTTGGATTAACAAAAAAAAAAGTGCTACATGCAGAGCTCAGTGCTAGTTTACAGTCCAGGCAGGTCCCACAATCATTCAGTCTAGCAGGGTCCAGGTAAGGCCTCCAGAGCTATTGCTGAAGATATGGCTCTAGATCTAGATAGCCGCATAAAAAGACTAGCTCAGCCACCATTAACAAAGCCTTGATTGAAGAAAACATTAAAAAAAAAAAAAAAGAAAATATAGCTAGCAAAAGGTAAAATTTTCTTAGTGAAAAAGAGGCCCATCCTCCTGGAATACTAGCAAAAAAACAGAGACATGCTGGGAGTGGAAGGGATTAAACTGGTCACTGTTTTTCTTTTTGTTTTTTTTTTTACAGTGCCTAAATCCTCCTGTAGGCAGAAGTATAAGCCAAATGTTTCTGAATCTTGTGTTTTGTCAAGGTAAAGGTGACATTGCCCCTGACTTGATCCTGCCCTGCCAATTAGTTTGTCAAAAAGTAACAATGACAATAGGTCGGAGGCACAGAATGACATTAAAACTTGTTGCATCAGACATGCCAGCAAAGTGGATCTTCTAAAAATACCTTTTTATCTTAGGCCCCTTTCAGATGGGGTGGACTCTGCCAGGTTCGTCTGTTTCTGCTCCACTGTCCTCTATGGGCGGTTGGATGTAAATGGACCGCCTGTCCGCTTACACCTGACTGCCACCTGATCCGATCCACTAGACAGATGGAGAGCAGACCCCCATCCGGCTGTTTTTAGCAGATAGGGTCGGATCGGATGTTGGTGGGTGCCAACAGACAGACTCCATAGAGGGCAATAGATAGTCTGATCGGGTCCGCCTAAAAAAACTGACAGGCAGACCGATTGGTCCACCCGTGTGAAAGGGGCCTTAGGTGTAATGCTAAAAGAGAAAAAGCTCTCTGAAATTGAAAGGTGAACTTCAATGGCGGCTGGTGAAATTTTAGGATAGGGGGTGCTAGACCCCGCCCTTCCTTTTTGACCCCTCCCACTTCTTAGAAGCCACACCCCTTATAGATTCCACCCACTGTGTCAGGAGTATACAGCATCACCAGATAAGGGTATACAGCATCACCAGATAGGAGTATACAGCATAACCAGATGGGGTATACAGCATCACCAGATAGGGGTATATACAGCATCACCAGATAGGAATGTACAGCATAACCAGATGGAGTATACAGCACCAGCAGATAGGAGTATACAGCATCACAGATAGTAGTATACAGCATCACAGATAGGAGTATACCGCATAACCAGATGGGGTATACAGCACTAGCAGAAAGAAGTATACAGCATCACAGATAGGAGTATACAGCATCACCAGATAGGAGTATATAGCATTAGGGATGTGTGAACAGTTCGGCCCGAGCATAAGTTCGGGCCGAACTTTCCTTGTTCGCCCGATCCACGAATTTAGAACATTATGGGGTGCTTGGCACGACTTCGGCACTGCTGAATGCCCCATAATGCATAATGCGCAGACGGCGCGCACAGCTCCTCCTCCATGGCAGGGCTGCCGCCGTTTGCTCTCGCTTTGTTTTGAGTTTATTTATAGTGAAGGGTGGGGCCACCCAGTGATGCATGGGTGACTCCGTCCCTTCTGACGTCATGTGCCGTGGGAGGGGCGGGTCACTCAATTACGTAATTGGGTGGCCCCGCCCTTCACTATAAACTGTCAAAACAAAGCAAGCTCAGTCGGCGGAAGCCCGCTCATGGAGGAGGAGCTATTGCGGCTTTTTTTTTTTTCGGGTCCATCGTGCGCCGTGATTGTCAATGGATTACAACAGGGGACACTTATTCTTCTTTTTTAATAAAGGACTTGTCCCTAATTGTCTCCTGTGGTTTTTTCTTTTTGGACACTTTTTGGTGAATTAGTATGGGTACGATGTACCCGATACTAATTCACATAGGGGGTGGTTGGGATCTGGGGGCCCCCTTATTAAAGGGGAAGAGGCTCTTTTCCCCATCAACATGGGGACAAGGTGCTTTGGGGTGGGCGGGGTGCAGAGACCACTACACAGAGTGTGTACTGACCACTCCTCAGAAACATAATTTTCTGCTTGTGTGATTGGCTCACCAATTTTCCCAGAAGTCTGCCTAAGATACAAGTCAGATTTCGGGGATCCCCTGAAAAAATGCAGACCCAGGGATGCAGAACCAGCAGATTTCCTCATTAGTGCTCAGCAGCTGCACACCTGACAGTTAATTGTGAAACCATTCCCATTAGACCCACTCAGTACAGAGGCACAGAGAAACACAGAGAGATTTCTTCAGAATAACAAATGGTAGGAATCTGCAACAAAGTTTGTTATAATCTCTGCAATGTACATAGATCACCCAGAGGGTGTTAGGCTTTAAAAGTCATTCTTCCCTACCGGTTTAATCTGTCTAGCTCTGCTTTTCTACGTAGCCAGGTCTCTGCTGCATATGTACAGAAATTCTATATATCTGAATTTCAGATTTTTGTGACAAAACCGTAGGTTCCACAGCTGTCTTTAGTGAGAAAAGAACATCTTTCTCAAGCACCCACTCTTTTCTGGGACAGAAAGTTAGCTTTCGTTATCCGTAGCCTACATAGCACAATTATTTTCACTGTTCCACAAATCCAGGCCTGTGCTTAATAACCTTATATTGAACAAGAGCACACACTCAGTACTTACCAAAGTGAACAGGGTTATAATGTTGCTCAACCCCAAAGAAATAATATCTTGCAACACCAATATAGCTTTCTTATTAGGGAATTTAAAAGAAATCACAGGTCAGTGAAATTGATCACGTATATACTATTGGCAGCAAGAATTACTAGTGCTAAACATTGAAAACAGTGAGTAATTCATTTTGATTATGTTAAAGCGGAGTTCCACTGTTTTCTAAGTTTGTTAAAAGTCAGCAGCTACAAAAAAGTGTAGCTGCTGACTTTTAATAAACAGACACTTACCTGTCTCCCAGTCCAGCGATGGAGCCGCAGGGAGCCTCAGATCTCTCCCGCTCCCCTCCACGGCGCCGCCGTTCCTAGTGTGGGCATCCGGCCGCGATCGCTAACGGCTTCACGGCCGGGCACGCACTGCGCACCGTGATTGGTCCCAAAGTCTTCTAGGACCTGTCCTGTGTCCCAGAAGACTTCGGGAGGGAGGGGGAAGGAGACCCTCCACTTCCGATCGTCGGAAGTACCCGTTAAAATCGGGTATCCGCACCCCCCTCCTCCCCAAAAGCTCAGATTCACCGCCAGGAGCTGGGAAGGAGGTCTTAAAGCGGAAGTTCCAATTTTGGGTGGAACTCCGCTTTAAGAGTAAACTTAATTGAATTATGATCAATGATAAGCTCACCCATATACTTCATAACAATACTGAGAAGTTTGATAAAATAAGGGATTTCTTCTCTTCTCTACTTTCCTTTTATTTATTAATTTATTGTCTTATTCTTATTCTAATTTCTCTTCTCCTTCTTTTCTGTTGTTTATTCTGGATTATACCAGGTTGTTTTTGTGGCCTTATATGGCTGTATTATTGACAGTATTTTCAGATATACGTACAAGGGTCTTCCTATCATTCCACATCCATTACCTCCCTCCCACCCTCCCTACCCCCTTATACGGGCATTTATTCCTGTACCTTTTTTATACATGGTTGAAACTCAAGTTATTGACTAGAACGGGTTTGTATCTGGTCCCTTATGGTCATGTTTTCTATCTTCTGATAATGATTATTATCTTTTTTTAAAGTATGTTTTTATTAATTTTTGACAAAGTATAATTACAATAGTTACATTAGTCATAAAAACACATGGCAAGGAGATATACAGATTACAACCAAACCAGGGCCTTAATATGAAACAGTTTTTAATTATTTTTGTATGAAATTTTTTTCTATTATTAGTAATAGTCTTCTATCTTTTGTACTGGTATTCCCTGGTCTATGTTTGGGCAAGATCAGTTATTGAACTCAAAGTTGGTACATATTTTTTCCATGTCCTTATTTACGGGCATATTCCCCCATCCCTCCCACCCTCCCTCCATTACCTACACCTTACTATCCTTCTGGGAACATGCATATAGACTTTTATGACAGTTATTATGTCGGTATATTCCGGTGTTTTTGTTGGACCATATTAGGTCTTATTTGTTGTCTTTTCTTCCTCTTCTCTTTAATCTTATTCTTATT
>BLSH010502764.1:466725-476770 GCA_018402905.1 Glandirana rugosa
ACGATTGTTCTCGAGGTAGTTGGTGCAGGTACGGACACCAACCTAAGCAGAAAGGTTGATGAAGGGCATCTTACCAATTTCAAAAAGAGTTATGCAAACACTCATTCAGAAGAATGCAATCATCATCAAACTTAATAATGTACCTTCTGGTATTGGCAGTGCAATTCTCTAAGCCACCACAAAGTGTGGCCTTCTGTGGTCCCCCACTCTTCACATGTGGATATTGATAGATCTATCCGGGTGGTGGACACGCAATGTCCTGGGTCGGGACGCGAATGCGCCCGATACATAGGGCGATGATGTGCCAAAGATGGGTGGAGTCGATGTGCGTCTGCATCCTGCCATGACGTCTGGAGGGATGGGAGGGGTTTATCAAGGGCATGCCCTGGCGGCTTTGTGTCGGCGGAGGCCGTGACAGGCATGGACGTGGTTGATGGAGCTCTTGTTAGCAAGGTGAGTTGAGCACTGAAGATGGCTTGAATGTGATGGTTTGGTTTATGTAGATGCAAAAAGTGTAGGCTATCGCGCTATTGGTTAATCAAAAGCCGCAAACACAGCATTCAACCAAATGCAACCAAGGAAATAAACAAAAAGTGTTGCACTAAAAAAAGGAAGTGGTTCATATGACAAGGTCACTCAATTATTTAAAGTGACAGTGCATATATAGAACCTGTAGTGATCACATACATATACTCAAAAATAAAGTGCATACATTGACTCTACATTAAGTACAAATAACCTGTGATGGTGAATGACTTAAAGTGAACAGGGTATCAAATAAGTTAACTCTATGATGGTCAATGATTCAAGGGAAAAAGTCCAAATAAACCTGTGATGGTAAAAGACTTAAAGTGAATAATGCATAAAAAGTCCAAACAAATGTCCCAAAAAAAACAATAAAGTTGAACACAAAGACAGGTGGAATGTGCATAGATCGAATCCGTGGTGAGTTATCATCCAAAGATAATTGTAGAGGGTTAATGATGACAATAAATACCCACAATTCTTCTCTAAGATAAAAAAGGTGAACTCTTACCAGATGGGTTGGGTACACTTGACCGTAGGGCCAGTGGACCTTACAGGCTTGTAGTGGAAAACTCCACAAACAGTGATGGCAGGATCTTCGTTGGTGGTGCTGGTGAACTTCTCCTTTTGGGTGATCCCTTCGGTGGCACCGGAGTCAAGGCTACCCTCGACATCAGACTTCACGGGGAACCATGTGAAGAAAAGAAACCGCTCCACATTGAGTAGTAAAACATGCCAGTTTATTCCACCGATACAGGAACAGACAAAAAAAATAAAAGCCGGCAAATAAAATACATAAAAGAAAGACTGCGATGGGCACGTGACCCCACCCGACGCATTTCGTCCGCACAGATGTCTTCTGGGGTGTTAAGATGTCTGTGCAGACAAAACGCGTCGGGTGGGGGCCACGTGCCTATCGCAGTCTTTCTTTTATGTATTTTATTTGCCGGCTTTTATTTATTTTTTTTGTCTGTTCCTGTATCGGTGGAATAAACTGGCATGTTTTACTACTCAATGTGGAGCGGTTTCTTTTCTTCACATGGTTCCCCGTGAGGTCTGATGTTGAGGGTAGCCTTGACTCCGGTGCTACCGAAGGGATCACCCAAAAGGAGAAGTTCATCAGCACCACCAACGAAGATCCTGCCATCACTGTTTGTGGAGTTTTCCAATACAAGTCTGTAAGGTCCACTGGCCGTACGGTCAAGTGTACCCAACCCATCTGGTAAGAGTCCACCTTTTTTATCTTAGAGAAGAATTGTTGGTCTTTATTGTCATCATTAACCCTCCACATCGATCTTTGGATGATAACTCACCACGGATTAGATCTATGCACATTCCACCTGTCTTTGTGTTCAACTTTATTGTTTATTTGGGACATTTGTTTGGACATTTTATGCACTGTCCACTTTAAGTCTTTTACCATCACAGGTTTATTTGGACTTTTTCCCTTGAATCATTGACCATCATAGAGTCAACTTATTTGATACCCTGTTCACTTTAAGTCATTCACCATCACAGGTTATTTGGACTTCATGTAGAGTCAATTTATGCACTTTATTTTTGGAGTATATGTATGTGATCACTACAGGTTCTATATATGCACTGTCACTTTAAATAATTGAGTGACCTTGTCATATGAACCACTTCCTTTTTTTAGCGCAACACTTTTTATTTACTTCCTTGGTTTATGTAGATGACTGAGCAATCAACATGCTTCCCCCCCCTTCTTTTCGTTTAGTATATGAAATACTACAGCCTGAATACCTCTATTTTGGTGTCATTTCCTGGGTCTGGTTACTAGGCTGAGGATCGGGTTTGAATCTTGATCTCTCTGCTGTATGCATTTGGGCAGATTTAAACGTATATACTTTTATATTGCATCACTAAATGTCTATACTGGTTTCTTTGCTTATCAGTCCCATATATAGGAGCACGGTATTAATAAGCCTTTTGTGAATCATCTGTGCCTTTTAACTTTTCATTTGTCTGATTTGCTCCTCCTGTGGCCAATCACATTACAGCTCCCTCCCTAGTGGCTCATGTGGATGGAAAACATCTTCCTTCCTCCTTTCCTTTTGCTAAGTTTGGATTTCAATCCGTCTATCTGAGGAATGGTTTTTGGATCAGTGTTTGCATAACTATTTTTGAAATTGGTAAGATGCCCTTCATCAACCTTTCTGCTTAGTTTGGTACATTCATAAGATGAACTGTGTTGATGTTGCAAAATGTCCATATTATTATTAATGTATAAATCATTTATTTGGTGTTATCCTTGATATACTTCTGTTATATTCAAGCTCATTTTTATACATATTCATCCATGTATTTGATTTATTTGTCCAGATGTGGTAGAACATAACTCCTGAAGAAGCCTTTTAAATGGTGAAACATGTCGGGATTGCTGCTCCATGACAAGCATTTGTAATCAATTTGTAATGTGGATATCAAACATGAAATGATCCAATTTTTAAAAATATTTTCTTATTCTCTTTACCGTTTTTTTAACATATAATATATGAATAAACGTATTGATTTTTATCAGATGCTGGGAGCTAAGTAATTGGCAATTAAAAATCCCAGCTCTCCCATAGAGCATTTTCTTGTGCAATACCCTTTAATACTGTAAAAACACAATATCACACAAGTATTCCTGTAGCTAATCAAGTATAATAAATTAACTATTCAAAAAGTTCCATTATCATTGAGCTTATTCACATCAGATGTCTTGGGCTGGGCTCTATTGTGTGTTTGTCCATACCAATGTGCTGTGTTGGTGTATGTTGAAAAAAACGAGACAAGCAGTATGTTATTGCATGGCAGTGCATTGTGACACGCTGCTACACTTCACAAATCACTGAAATGCGTATTGTGAAAAAACAAAATGTCGCTTACATAAATAGCACTGTGTTGCAAAAATGCATCAGTGCATGCACAAATGCACAGCAGCATGCATCTAAATTTTGCACACACAAAACACACTACAGAGCACAACATTGGTGCGTGTCAATGGATATGCACTGACGCATTTTTTTGGTGTAAACCTATCTAGATGTGGAATATTAGATGTTACCAGTGTTTAAGTAGAAGAGGCTTTCCCATAGGCCGAGGGCATGTAGGACAAAATGCAAAAGATGCAATCATTGCTGGCTTTGAATACCTTATATCAACTTCTGTTGTTCAACAGTTTCAAATGCACCTGTACTTCAAATACTGCAAACAAATTACTGCTAAAATAACGGTCTTTTACAAATTACAGATCCAGCATGATGTTTTGTTGCATTGTGGTAACAGAACTTAGATCCACATATGAAACTCTCTCAGTACCCATATCCATTACGAATTGTGTAGATGCGCCTTGTGTTATTTCCAGGAAAAATTAATACTAGCATATAAACAATTTCATCTTGCAACTATTACGATTTCTTGCTGGACTGTCAGGCTAACAAATTAAAATGAGGTAAAGGCACGCCATCTGCTGGTGCATGTGATATACTACCCTGGGTAAAAAAACTGTACGCCCAATATACTGTATATTAAATATGTGCACGGTGTATAGGACGCTGGGAGTGTGTCCTGAACAGCAGGTATGTTTCCCTATTATTTGGGTTATGGACCCTTTTAGGGAGCGTTCAAAGGACATTGTTTCATACTCAGCCATGCAGAGTGAGGGGTTCCGCAGCAGACCAGAGTTGGAAAGGAAAGGACTGATTTACAGATCTCTCAGGACTGCCAAGTCATTTGGGACCTGGAATTCAGAGGTCCATAGAGACTCTGGGTGGGAAAGAACACCCAAATCCTGGTGACAGGGACTTTGGCCCTGAATGGGGTTAAACCACCTACAAAGGAGTCTTGAAAGGCAGCAGGAAGCATCCAACAGGTGTCTGAAGTGGAGTATGAAGCAGAACTTACTGAGAAGCAAGAGGGGTGGACTGCTTTTGACGGAGCAGCTAAGCTGCTGGTGACCTAGCCCTTGGGACCCCTAAGACAGGCAGGGACATAACCCTGTCAAGGGACAAGTCTTTTTGATATGTACCAATGTACTCGGCTGATGATCTTGGGCTGCTAAAGATTACAACTGGTGGAGAATGTGGGCAATTTAGTCATAAAAGCCATTGGAAGCAAAACTGACATTTAAAGGCCCAGTGCCCGTTTTTGCATGCCTTTGGTCAGAACAGCACAGGCGTTGCAAACCTCTGAAGGTGGCATGGAAGAGATTTAAAAAGCTCTGGTTCAGACCATGGCAGCCCATCGAGAGGCCACCTTGGAGTAAATATAGGTCCAGCAGCAGGCCTCCATGGAAGCCAACCGATGCCATGAGCATACACAGGCAGGCCAGCAGGAGACTTTTGAAGAGCAAAACAGCCACTTACTGGCTTGTCCAGTTTACAGTCCAGCAATAAAATCACTCAAGTACAAAAGGTCGCCTTGCAGGAAGCAATGCAGCATCTCTCTCAAAGATGGGAGCAAGTGTCTGTTGCTCCTAGCGACCAGGTAGCCACAAGAGCCAGCCACTATCTGCAGAAACAAACTCCTAGTGATGACGTGCAGGCATTTCTGTACACTTTTGAGAGAACAGTGGAGAGAGAGGGGTGGCACCAAGACCAGTGGGTTGGCCTTATGGCCCCTATTTTCATTAAAAATCCACAAAAAAAAACAATTTTGACCTACCGTCTGATGATGTCAATAACTATGTAGGACTGAAGGCGAAGATCCTGGCACACCTTGGGGTGACTACCACTCTGTGAGCCCTAGGGGTACACCGCTGGAGGTACCATCCAGACCGGCTAGCCAGGTCCCACAATGTACATCTTGGCTCAGTTGGGTAAGAACTGGATGCAGCCAGAGGCGTTGTCTGGTCCTTATAGGGTACAGTGAGTCGTGTTGGTCCGGAACCTGTGGTCCCTGCCAATGATCTTCAACACTGGGTGAGCCAATTTGTAAAAATGGTCTTACGACACAAACACTGTGGTGGAGGACCTCCTAGGCCCTGCCAGTGTGGAAAGCAAAGCCACTGACAAACCTGGGAACTAGCACTCAGGAGAGCCAGGGAGCAACCACTCCAGTGTCTCAGAGCTATGCTTCGGCAAATAGGAATGAGGACCTGCTGTGCTGGCCGTGTCAATCCTGTGGCTATATCCAGGCTCAGTGCTACCTAAATGAGGAGCCCATGGAGTGTGTAGCTAAATGTAGGATTTCCTGCTACACTTAGTGGATCTGTGCTGCCCACCTGTATCTGACTGAGGGGTGCTTCGAATGTGACATCTGGGTGAATAAGCTTCACATCCAGGCCTTACTGGACTCAGATAGAATGGTAACTCTTTTTCATACTGGGGTAGCTGGGAGAGTTGGCCCCATACATAAGACCCTCAAAGTAGTATGCATACACAGGGAAACTAGAGAGTATCCACTGGTGCCAGTGACAATAACTATTGCTTGTGGCTCTGGTACCTAAGAAGTCATCACATGACATCATAGTGGGACGGGACTGTCCTCTCTTTGTGGAACTGTGGGACTATGTGGGTGAAGGACTGCCTGGATAGTGTGATCTATCTACCAACAGATGCTCGTGCGCTGCCAACCATACCGCAAACTAAAGCAGTGCTTTCAGTGATAGCTACCACTGTTCCCATACCTGGTATATGATAGAATTAAATATGTGCTGCGCTGCTGAGATTAGAATGCAAATAAACATACAAATAGAATATACCAATAAAAGTGCAGTATTCAAACAAAACAATTTTCATAGAAATGAATATCCAAATACATAGGTGCAAAAACACATTAAACACAGTGTAAGGTATGAGACTAATTAAAGATCAATAATTATAATAGTCCTACTATAATAATTGTGTGGTAACTTGTTATTCCACATAGCAGTCAATCCAAACTTCTACAAGTGAAGAAGTGATGCCACAACTTCAGTTCTGTACGCCACACTCAGTGATTCACCTCTGTGCCAAGATGAGCCCTCAGCTTAGATCGTGGACCCATATATAAATACAGGCCAGATGCGCCTTCCCCAGATCAGAGGGATAAAATGATAGGTTCAGGGTCTCTTCCAATTTTTGCTTATCCACTCCTTCAATAACCAGGTATGTACCACTTTAAGGGATTGGTTCTATTTACCCAGCCCAAGTGCTCAAAGCAAATAAAGGCTGATATAGTGTAATATTGCCACAAAATAACAATTTATCAGTAGAGATTGCACTCACATTTGAAAAAGATCAAAGCTGCATATAAAAAACAAACAGGATAACACAGTTCTCATTTCCGTGCTGCTTATGTTCTACGTGATGACGTCCCCAGACTCCGCCCAGTGCATTGCATCACTGATCATGTGGCTTCCTCAGAGGATGGGCTGGGTGATGTGAGCAAAGTCTAAATACTGCCGGAATGTTTACCTATCGCCATAACAACCAAGCGCAAGCCTATGCAGTGTTTACAGTTTTAACATTCTGCAAATACTTCCAATACCATTCCACAGAAACATGCACATTGGAAAATAAAGGACTGAAAAAGATTGCAGGATACAATATACGTATCTTAATGAACGCACTTGGATGATGGCTAGATACAGGTAAGTAGTTATGCAAACAACCACAAAAAAATGTAAAACAAAAAAAACATAAAAAGGCAAATATATAGGAAATAAAAGAATAAAAAAAAATCGCAAATGTATAGGAGTGCAAACACATAATTTAACATCTAGCCCAAAATGTATGAACCTACATAAGCCACTAGGACTAAACACACTCCACCCAGTGGTCATACATAAAATAGCCCACCATAAAATAATATTAAAAATGAATAAAATACTGAAGACTTTTCAAGGGAAGCAGACATAAAAATTAAAAACGTAAAACAGGTAATGACAAATATGATACCTAAAATAAGAGGGGAAGTATAAAGTCAAATAAGTTACCAAAAGCTAAAATAGCATGAACATTACTATACCTGAAGATCACTTATGAAATAAATTAAGTCAAACTCAACATTGAGTCCTTTAGGACTTTCAGGTCATTACAAAGAAAAAAATAGGTACTCTATGTCTGGAGGAAAAGAGATTTAACCTCCACACACGGAAAGGCCTCTTCTCAGTAAGCAGTCAGCTGCTCCCTCAAGCATGCATTCCTAAATGCACAACTTGTAACTGGATATTAATAATTATAGGTAACAACACCAGTGATTGGTGATCCAGGGCAGTGTTTTTCAACTCCAGTCCTCAAGGCACACCAACAGGTCACGTTTTCAGGATTTCCATGAGTTTGCACAGGTGATTTGATCAGTTTCACTGCCTTAGTAATTACAACAACTGTTTCATCTGAGGGAAATCCTGAAAACATGACCTGTTGGTGTGCCTTGAGGACTGGAGTTGAAAAACACTGATCCAGGGAATATCCGATTGCATCCTGGGGGATCAGAGAATATTTTTTTTTCTCCCTGCTGAAGCAAATTGGATCATGCTTTATTAAGTTTTTTTGTCTCTCTGGATCAACTGTGGGTATAGGTTGTGAGCAAGGCCATTATGGCTGAAACGCGTTAACATCTATCGTGTATCTTATGGAGATTTCATAAATCTGGGCTGATTAAGAGCATGTATGGAGTTGCGGATTGTCCTTATCTACTCCTTATATTGGCAGCGCAGCAGCTGCACATCCTGCACCCGACAGCTTAGGAGGAGTTTCATTGAACTGGGGTAGTAGCACCTTCCTTGTTGTTCATATAGGATTGTGTATGTGGTGATTTTCTATTTGTTTTTTTTTTTTCTATTGCTTGAACTCTTTTTTTGATCCATGTAACTACTATGTAACTGTATTTAAGTTTCCCTTCTGTACGCAGTGTTCATGGTTTTGTGTTCTACACTTTTGCGCGGCTTATCATGCAAAGTTATAAAATATCAGAATGAAAGTAATGTGCGTTTCATCTGTTTAGTGACGGGGCCGAATTTAGTTCCTGGGGGAAAGCACTTAAGGTTAGGTTGGCCACTCTCACAAAATGAAAAAAAAAAAAAAAAGGAAATCACCAAGTTTACACAAGTCTATTGAATGTCATTGAAACTGACAAGTTATACATACATAGAAAGGTTAAACGATCTATAAGTTTGAATTAAATACATTTTAAAAATGTGTGACACAACAAAATATAGAGTATTTTTGTATAGAGATGGGCTCTTCTTGCAGGGGGCCCGGGGCAATTCCCCCATTTGCCCGCCTATAAATCGAGCACTGGTTTCCAACACATTTTATAGTGTTAAAACAGTTCCTTTATATGGAATTAGCACTGAAGTTTACAGCCTATTGTTTAACAGTAAAAATAAACATCTCTCAAGGTAATATTGTGCATTGTTCCTTGTTTGCTTTCAAGATCAATCCTTCAACGTACAGTACATCACTGCATTTTTCCAATCTTCTGATTGTAAAATGTCAGAACAGTAACAATATTGGCAACTGTGTACATAAATGCTTACAGTTTACTTAGGCATTACTGAGTGGTCTTCTTTTTACGTCAGTATTTCAAGTTCTCACGCAAGCAAATGCGCTTAGCTGAGCATGCACTCAAGTTCAAACAAAGCTGAATTTTGCCTGATTTCTAAAATGATCTTGGAACATTCTTGCAACCTCCTTATATAGGGTCCCTTCTTCCCAATGCATATCTATATTGTTGGGTCTAATAAACGTGGATTTATGTAGGAGTTGCAGGATGGGGTGGAGCTCTATTTTATGATACAGAGAAGCCTGAAACAAAGATCTACCCTTTATTTGACATAGACTCATTTAGTCAGCCATTTTAAAGCCAGCTTGGCCCAAACAAACTAAAGTGATAGCAAAGCTTGTGTTAGGTTTTAAATATATAAAAATGTAACATTCTGCCATAGAGCAGTCATTAAAGAGGTGTCTACTACTATCATTATTAGGCAGAAAAGGCTCTTTTGAGTTCCCCACTGGATTGTTTTACTTTATTACTGGGGTCTAAACTCTGAGTTAAATTGAGCAAATTAATCAGTAGTTTTTGACATAATCTGGGTGTCAGGAGTTTTAGGTAATTAGGGTTATGGGTTTAGCTTTAGTTTAAAGTTTAGCATTAAGTGTAGAGTTCATATTAAAGCCCAACTCTAGCCACCTTTCTTCATTGTTTTGTAAGAGTGGGAAAGGGATAGAATTTGTCTGATTTTTCCACCGATCTCAACCCGAAATTATACTTGAGATGTGAATTACGATTTGAAATTTGATTTCGATTTGGGTATTGGGATTAATGGATTTTGAGGACTGTGGGTCTAATACAGTTTTTGATGACTAATTAAACGAGTTAAATTGAGTCTCAAATCTGGGGTCATTATTTCATTTTGTTAGGTCACCCCTTGAGTTTTCTCGGAAAAGACGGATTATTACTATCATCATCTGTGGAGAAATTACTGACGAGATACCGTCTTACAATGTAAAAATATATAAATTTTGGATTGTGTTCGAAACGATAGTGAAATCAAACAAACCCGGTTCGACCGAAATTTTACCGACTGATT
>BLSH010502764.1:503445-518738 GCA_018402905.1 Glandirana rugosa
AGATAATAATCCCCTACAGGTTCATAAGGTATCAACACCCAACACTCATCTTATGTATTAACCGAAATAAATAAAGGATCGTCTACAATCAAAGAAAGCATTTTGTATCTTCAACTAACGGATGGTAAGATTGTGACCCACCTCTCCATGTAACTAACCGATCACTATTTCTTCAGTTAGCCGATAAACTCTCTACACACAACGACTATGACACTGGGGAGACAGTAAAACACAATGACATCAACGTCGCACGACCGCGCAATTGTCAGTTAAAGCGGCGCATCGCCGAATCGCAAAAAGGGCTCCGGTCCTAAAGCAGCAAATCCTTCCGGGGCTGAAGTGGTTAAGCCATATCAGGAGAGCAGCCTAGTGTGACAGCTATGGCCACCCCATAGACTGCCCACCCCAGTATTGAATGATCAGTTTTAGGTAATTCATTAATTTACATCCTTATACAGTAACACAAAATGACAGAGGGGTCACAGTATCAGCAACACACATCTCTCAAATAGCCGATTGACTTCTTTATCACTAGCCAATCAATGTACCTCTCCACCCAGTGTTAGAATGGTAGGCAATCAACTTCTATGTTTTACGAAAGAAACTAACATCTGCTAGGAAATAAATAAAGCCAATTATGTATTCTACTCACAACCCACAACTATGGAATACTTGGACATCCACTAATAATAGAAGGACCTAATTTTACCTTAGATTTCGGAGTTATACCTACCAAATGTTGTGAAATATTGTGTAATCTGTTTAGGGACATCAGCCTAAAACACAAAAATATATGGCAATTATTACGAATATATTTCATTAAGGCCCTTTTCACACATACGGACATCAATGCATCTCTATGGAAAAACTAATGACAACGGATGATCATCCATTTGCATCCGTTTTCATCCGCTTCCGTCAACAGCAGTTTTTTTGAATGGATGTAAGCCCTATATTTCATCCGTCAAAAAAAATGGATCGGACGAAAAACGGATGTAAACTGAAGAATGGTCAGTTTTTCATCCATTTTTGCATTGGTAGTGGATGTAAAAAAAACTGATGAAAAACTGATGACCACAGATGAATACTTCATCCGTTTTGACATGAACTGAACTGATGAAATCAACGTACGTGTGAAAGGACCCTAATGGGTTCTTTCTGTATTTGAAAAAGCATTCAAAACAAAAATAGATAAAATATTTTAATGTTAGAATACTGTATAAATTGTAGTATGCTTGATAACCTGAGCAATGCTATCAAACCTTTGTTTAGAAGGCTGCTTACCGTTTCTCCATCGAGTATTTAACCACTTCAATACTGGATACTTTCATCCCTTTCCTGTGCAGGCCAACCATCAGCATTTAGCACTGTCACATATTGATCTTTTGCTTTTGAGGCCTCATACACACGGACGTTTTTTGACGCCGAAGTTTTTTGCAGCTCTCCATGTTAGTCAATGGCCTCATAAAAACGCAGACGTTTTTTAGCTGTAGAGGGCATCGGTGTTAGTGAGCTGCAACAAGAACCCACAGCCAGCGCGTTCTGAGGCTGTAACGTTTTGACGCCGACGCCGCAAAGCGCTCACTAATGCCGTACCGGCGTTCTTGACGCCAACATTTTTAGATTAAAAAATAGCAGAGGATTTTTTTTTTAAAAACGCCTATTGACACCGACTCTCACCAACGCTCATTAATGCCGATGCAAAACGCCGAAAAAAAACGCAGATGTTTCCCCGATGTCGGACCTGACGTTTTGCTTATTTTTAAACATACGCCTGTGTGTATGAGGCCTAAGAGTTACAGAGGAATTTTAGCACTAGAGTTATTGTTCTCGCTGTAATCAGGACGAGAGATCTGGGATCAAAAAGACCACAAATCTCTCCTTTACCTTTAGGCCTCATATACACGGGAGTATGTTTAAAAATAAGCAAAACGTTGGGTCTGACGTCAGGGAAAAATCAGCGTTTTTTTCGGCGTTAATGAGCATTAGTGAGCGTCAGTGTCAATAGGTGTTCTTTTTTTAAAAAAAATCCTCTGCTATTTTTCAATCTAAAAACATTGGCATCAAAAATGCCGGTTAATGCCGGTATGGCGTTAGTGAGCGTTTTGCGATGTCGGCTTCAAAAAGCGCCAAAACGTTACAGCCTCAGAACGCACTGGCTGTGGGTTCTAGTTTCAGCTCACTAACGCCGACGCCCTCTACAGCTAAAAAACGTCTGCGTTTTTATGGGGCCATTGACTAACATGGAGAGCTGCAAAAATTGCCAAAAAACATTGGCGTCATAAAACATCCATGTGTATGAGGCCTGACTTTTTTTGCCATTCCACGAGCATGCGCAATTTTACAGCATGACATGTTAGGTATCTATTTACTCAGCTTAACATCATCTTTCATATTTTACAAAAAATTGGGGCCTATATTATGTTTTGTTTTTTTTTAATTCATTAAAGTGTATTTTTTTCCCAAAAAAATTGCATTTGAAAAACCACTGTGCAAATACCATGACATGAAAATTTGCAAAAACTGAAATTTTATTCCCTAGGGTCTCTGCTTTGGGGGTTATATATAATTTTCTAGAAAAAATACTGATTTATACTTGCAAACAAAAGGTGCCAGAAAAGGCATGGTCTTCAAGTGGATATGACTGTTATAAACAAACATTTTTTCTGAATGAAATCCATTCATTCAGGCTGGGTTCATATATGAACCGCATGTGGCTCACATCAGGGGTCCGGTGCATCCTGGTTCACCGTTTCAGGCACGATTTCAGCCTGAATTTTGGGCTGAATTCGAACCTGAAACTGACCAAAAGTCGCACATCGCTTTTGTGCAAATTGCACCGAACCTGCTGCGGAGATAAGTGAACCGGCTCCACAGAAAGCCGGTCAAAATCTCCCGCTATAGCGATGCGGGTTCCCAGCATCCAATTCTCAATGGTGTGAACCCAGCCTCAGTGTGTACTATTGTGATTAGCTGTGATTGGCCTTCTTCTACATGTTTGCTGTGTCCCCCACATGGCTTCTCTCAAACTGCAAACGGGACTTCTTATGGCTTTCTTTCAACAATGGTTTTCTTTTTGCCACTCATAAAGGCCAGATTTGTGGAGTGCATGACTAATAGTTGTCCTGTGGACAGATTCTCCCACCTGAGCTGTGGGTCTCTGCAGCTCCTCCAGAGTTACCATGGGCCTCTTGGCTGCTTCTCTGATTAATGCTCTCCTTGCCCGGCCTGTCAGTTTAGGTGGACGGCCATGTCTTGGTAGGTTTGCAGTTGTGTCATACTCTTTGCATTTTCTGATGATGGATTGAACAGTGCTCTGTGAGATTTTCCAAGCTTGGGATATTTTTTTATAATCTAAACCTGCTTTAGCAGCTTCCAATCCGGGCCATTTGTGACACTTCTCTCCTACATGTAAAAATCATCATTTTTTTGATAGAAAATTACTCAGAACCCCCAAACATTATATATGTTTTTTTTAGCAGAGACTCTAGGGAATAAAATGGCGATGTTGTAACTTTTTATGTCAAATGGTATTTGCGCAGGAATGTTTCAAATGCATTTTTTTTGGAAAAAAACAGTTTCATGAATTAAAAAAACAGTAAAGTTAGCCCATTTTTTGTAGATTATAAAAGATGTTATGCCAAGTAAATAGATACCTAACATGTCACGCTTTAAAATTGCGCACACACAATTATGTGCCACTTTGTGTTGGTCTATCACATAAAATCCCAATAAAATACATTTACATTTTTGGCTGTAAAATGACAAAATGTGGAAAATTTCAAGCTTTCTTTCATCCATCAGTCTTTAGCCTCTTACACGCGCTTAGATTTTCGGACGATAGAACGTCCGTTTTTTTTTGTTGGATGCTAGTCTCATGCCGAAAGTGAAGAGGTTACTAACCATACGAAAATGTTCGTACGACCGAATTCAGCGTCAGAAGTGACGTAATGTGTTGAATAGCTTTGTATGTATTTTTTTCGTTTCTGAGCATGCGTAGTCTTCATTGTACGAAAACTGTACTAATGATACGAAAATCTGATGTTGCCTTGACATACAAACATTTTTTACTAGTCTGCACATCCAGCTTTTGTCGTCCAAAAAATCAAAATTGACGGTCAAAAGGAGCATACTGATGGTAAGAATTTCGGACAATCAGTCATCATATGAAAATTCCCGTCCGAAATTGCATCCTGTGTACGGGGCTTTATCCTCCCTGTTCACGTTTGCTGGCTAGCTTTCATATGTATGCAGTCATACAGGTATCAATAAAATGGAAAATGTAGCATCACTTATTGTAATTTTCCTTTTCTCCTGCATCTACATGAAAGCAGATTCCTTGCCCCATGGGGCTTAGCAATGATACTCAGCAATGGAAGGAAAATCATCTAGACACAATTTTCCATTTAAAGAAATACATTCTATACACAGTAGAGGGCGCCAACTCTACACTTTATTTGCTCCCGTATACAGTGCCTGTATACCATACAATTTCTTGGATGGTGTATAATTTATACAGATCACTACACCAAAATATGACTTTTTCATGACTGCAATAGGAAAAGCAACACGTAAAAAAACTGGAGAATCAACAAAAGGCATCACCTTAATGTTTGACATGCTCCTCAAACAATGAATTCTATGTTTAAGGAAAAAAATAACATAGACAGGTTCTATTTGGATTCTTTTGTTTCCATAAAACATACCGTGCCGAGTTCTTAAAGTGACTGTGTCCCTTAATAAAACTCATTGCAAAAGACTCCTAATACTTCTCCCAGAGGGTGGCGACTCTAGAATTCGCTAGAACTCTCTACATCCACCAAACTTCCGGGTGTGTCAGTGCCTGGATTACCTGAGTGTGCTGTGCTTCCATCTGCTGTCATTCCTGTCACTAGCATGTCCTGCATTAAGTTAGGGGATGAGGAATCACAGTGAGTGATGGCGGCGTAGGCATCCAACACACCTGAAGCGTCAGATGTTGATAATTCTGCAAGAAATTGTAGCTCCTTATGGGAGCAAAGTTAGGACTCCTCGCCTGGCAGAGAGGTAATATTAAAGCTTAAAAGGGGTTGTAAAGGTTCATGTTTTTTTTTTTTAAATAACAAACATGCCTATACTTACCTACTCTGTGCAAGGGTTTTGCACAGAGGGGCCCCGATCCTCCTGTTCTGGGGTCTCCAAGCAGCGCACCTGGCCCCTCCTCTTCTCGACAGCCCCCTCAGAGGGGCATGCTCCCAAGTCCTGTTGCTGCTGCGCCCATTGACAAAGTCAGCAGGACTCGGCCTTGCCTCCCCAGCTCCCACATCACTGGATTTGATTGACAGCAGCGGGGGCCAATGGCTCCCGCTGCTATCAATCTATCCAATGAGGACCCAAGACACTGACTGGAGCTACTGGGCTCACCCCCGTCGTTGGAACGATTGGCTCAGGTAAGTAAAAGGGGGGCTCTGGTTGGCTGGTGCACTACAGGTTTTTCACCTTAATACATAGAATGCATTAAGGTGAAAAGCCCCCTTTAAGTTAATTTTTTATTATCAGCACGAGGGACGGTACTCACAATGCATGAAAAGTGTCCCTTGTGCTGGTGGCTGCTGTTTTTGGGGAAATCTTCAGTCCTCTCCCCTAAGCTGCGATCTTCCGCTGCTGAGGGGGTTAACATGGGCCGCTTGAACTGTCACAGATATTCTTCAAAGATTAAAACTATGCTCATTATTTCTTCACCTGTGCTCCATTAAAATAAAGCTGTACTATTGCTTGTCGCAATGAAAAGCATTCTGTGAATGGAGGAGACGGACCTTTCATTCATCCACCAGTCCTCTATTCATACAGTACCTTTCATTGTGTAAGGCTCCTTTCAAACCGGAGCCGCCCGAGCATTAGCGGTAAAACACAGCTAATTAGTGGTGTTGTACCTGCTCGTTATAGCGGCGCTATAGCGCCGCTATTCAGGTGGCGGTGCGCTTTTAACCCCCCACAAGGGGTTAAACAGGGGTTAAAAGTGCCAGTTTGCAGCACTCCCGAAGCGGTGTTCAAGCACTTCGGGAGCGCTGCCCCATTGTTTTCAATGGGCAGGGGCGGTATAGGACTGGTGAATACACCGCTCCCACACCGCTGCAAAGATACAGCTTACAGGACTTTTTTTACCGTCCCACAAGCGCACCGCCCCAGTGTGAAAGCACTCTGGCTTTCACACTGGGGTCTTTTGGGGGGTGTTTTTCAGGCGCTATTTTTTGCGCAAAAGCACCTGAAAAACGCCTTGGTGTAAAAGGGGTCTAAGTGATAGTACAGATTCTATGAATAGAGGGGGGGGATGCCAATTTTAGGCATAGCCAGCACTTCTGATGAGTGCCTGTGACAGGTGGGTTAATACAAATACTGGGAAATTTTTTACCTTGAATGCATTAAGGTGAAAAAGGTCATGCCTTTGAAACCACTTTAAGTAAAAGAGCTGCTTTAGGCCCTTTCACAGTTGTGTGACTTGTCCTGTGACTTGGGACTGCAAAGTCGCATGACAAGTCATACCCCATGATTTCCAATGAATACCATTCATATCTGTGAGATTCAAGTCGCAGTGGCTTCAAAGTAGTCCCTCCATTACTTTGGTCTGACTTTGACACGAATTGAGGTCCATAGACCTCAAGATTACATAGGCATTGCTTCAAGTTGCGGCAAAATCACACAATTTTCAAAGCGCACAAGTGTGAAAGGGGCCTCAGTCAGACTTTTATTGTTTGTCATGCCATTGGGAATATTTTCCTTCACTTTCTGTCCCTGTGACATCTATGCAAAAATGAGAGAAAAGGGGTCACTGGGACAGGAAGCCAGGAACAGCAATAGAAACCTTAAAGGGATTCTAATTATTTTCCACAGTACTAAAAAATGTGTTGCTTTCACTATCCCCAGTAGTGATCATTTCTTTCTTGTCTCACTGACCCCCCGTGTCACCAGGAAGTGAGGGAAATTCTCTTTGATGGGAACACAGACAGCTTTAAAGGCTGATTTCACCTTTTAAAAAAAATAAAAATAATAATAATTATAAATACACCCATTTCAATAAAAAATTGCTCATTTATTATTTTTTTTCATTTGAACCTGCAAAGCTTTGCATCCTCAATCAGTGGATTGGGATGGCAATGCACAGGCTCCAGCAGTCCAGCCGCAGGTTTATACCAAGGTACAAACCATGTATTAGGGGGCTGGAGCAAAGATCAATAGACTACTAGAGGTCTGTCTGTAAAACATTCTGTAAGGGCCGGTTCACACTGTAGCGAGGCGGAGCGGCGCGACTTCGCGGCCCGTTCACATCTAGGCGAATTGTCAGGCGACTTGAGTCGCCTGACAATTCGCCTCAATGCTGTGCAAATGGGACCGTTCTAATAGGAGCGAATCGCTTCGCTCCGCATTAGAAAAATGGTCCCTGCACTATTTTTAGGGCGATCTCAGGCGGCTTGCATTGACTTCTATGATAGAAGTCTCCTAGCAAGCCGCTTTGAGATCGCCTGGATCGCCGCATCGCGCCGCTCCGCCTCGCTACAGTGTGAACCGGCCCTTAGGCCTCATTTACACTGCTGCTGGTAAACGGACGATTAGGAGCAGTTGGGCAGTTTTTTTCAGCCGCCCCTGAACTCTCCTCTATGTTATCTTATCAGTAGATGTTAGAGCTGCACGATTCTGGCCAAAATGAGAATCACAATTTTTTTGCTTAGAATAAAGATCACGATTCTCTCACAATTCTCATGGCGTAACATCTTACCTATACAAAAAAAATGGGCTAACAGCACTGTTTAGTTTTTTGAAAGGGTCATTTTTCCAAAAAAATTGCGTCTGAAAGACCGCTGCGCAAATACCGTGTGACATAAAATATTGCAACAACCCGCCATCTTATTCTCTAGGGTCTCTGCTAAAAACAAAATATATAATGTTTGGGGGTTCTAAGTCATTTTCTAGCACAAAATACTGGATATTTATTTGTAAGCAGCAAAATCAGAAAAGATTTAGTCTATAAATGGTTAAACTGAACATCTTCTATACACGGGAGTTCATTCCTTTGAAGTAATCACTTTGTATCTCTTCTAGCGTCTTTATCAACAGTGACTTCAGAACTTGGCTCTCTGCCCAGACTTGGCAGTCTCACCAGAGATTCAAGTCGCTCCGACTTAGAAAAGACTTCAGGCGACTTGCATTGACTTTTATTACAGTCAAGTCGCGCTGAGTTGCCCCGCAAGTCGGACCCCATTAACTGCACTAAAAATCATGGTAATGCCTGATGGAGATAGCGGGGGGGGGGGGGGGTGGATCAAGATCGTGATTTTAATACGATTAATTGTGCAGCTCTAGTAGATGTACACAGGGTCACTTATAGTCATTTCCAGGCAGTAGAGTTTAGAAGCATTTTTTGGAAAGCACGGATGTTCAGAGGCCTTTGAATGGAGATACAAAAAACGCTTCTAAGTGCAAGCGCGGCTAAATGTGGCATTAAAGCGCGGCACAACAGATGTTTTTAACCGTTTGTTATAAGCTGTCAAGTTCTATCATTCAGGAGAGGTTTTAAAACGTCCCGTGTACATGAAGCCTTAGGGTTACTGAGTACTAAGGATGGGCTTGGGCGTGTTCGCAAGTGCTTGTGCCTGCGCCCGCCGGGAAGTGAACCCTGCACTGCGCTAATCACAGGCACTGAGACATTTCCCCGATGCGCGGCTGCAGTGATCGGGGAATGTCTCATTGCCTCTGATTAGCACAATGCAGGGTTCACTTCCCGGAAGGCTTGAGCACGTGTACTTCCGAACACGCCCGAGCACATCCATACTAGGTAGAGGTATCCAGCAGCAGCAAGGATGACCAGCTCAGTGTAGCTGTATTTAGGAAACTGGAATCAGATTAAGTAACAATAAAATAAAGTTTATTAATGCAAACAGCATCAATCCAACATCAACACACCTTAAGAAAAAGTGTAAAATAAGAGATGGGGTACAGGATAAGGCAAGGATCAGCAAGCAGGTATATAGCGAACAGGCAAAAACAATGAAACACTGATGCAAATCAAGGGAGGGGTTCTATACCGTTCCAGCAGCCAGCATCAGGTGGAGCATTATTACTGAGATATGCTGGGAGACACCTGCTGGTGCTCACTAGAACTGCATCCTTCAGCTCTAGGAACCACAGTGTCATCACTGTGCATGCTGGACAAATTTTCCCTGTAATTACAGTAATAGATAAATTCCTATGATTGTCAACTCCATCTAGTGACCAAAATGTAGTATAGTTTTCTGAACTACCTCAATGAGAAAACATACTGCACTTTGGCCACTAGATGGCGATCATAGAAATGACAGTGGAACCTTGGATTATGAGCATATTCCGTTCCAGGAGAATGCTTGTAATCCTAAATCACTTGTATATCAAAGCATGTTTCCCCATAGGAAACAATGGAAACTCAGATAATTTGTTCCACAGCACTGCTTGTCAATGCAGTATTGTATGTGGCCAGAGGTCCGGGGGCGCCTGGTGTATGCAATACCGTATGTGGCCAGAGGTGAGGTGGCGCTGGTGAGCCTCAGAGACCCTCGGAAACATTCAGAAATGCTCAGGAACTGTTTATACTTTCAGTATTTCCAAATGCTTCCGAGGGTCTCTGAGGGTAACCAGCGCCCTCGCACCTCTGGCCACATGCAGTATTGCATGCACAGAGGCTTAATTCTGCTTGTTTTGCGAGACAGCGCTCGCAAACCGAGTAAGAATTTTTTTTTTAAAAATGCTTGTCTTTCAAAATGCTTGTTAACCGCGTTACTCGTGACCCAAGGTTCCACTGTACTCTATTAGGGCCAGTTCACACTGCTGCGATGCGGGAACCCTGCAAATCCACTGCGGGTTCCCGCATCGCATGTCTCCCGGCAGCAGTTCACACTGCCCTATGCGAAATGCGGGGAGTGTCAATAGAAAGCTAATGACACCCCCAAATCAGTTCGCATATAACACTGCGAACTGCAAACTCGCACAGGAATCAGATTGCATGGTGTGAACACCCATGCGATCCTATTCTGCTGCTGCAGAAAAAAAAAGGGTCCTGTGAGAGTTTGCTCCGATTGCAATGCGAATTCAGCCATAAATCTCTATGGCTGAATTTGCATCGCACAGAGATTGCATGTGATTCACACTGCAGTGCGGTGCGAATCACATCTGATCTGGCCACATGCAGCAGTGTGAACCGGCCCTTACAGAGAGTATGAGGAATTTTTGTCCAGCTTGCATGAATGAATATGCCATTCAGCAAAGGAACGTTTTATTAATAGACCCCAAAGTGTGGTGATGTCATCGCACTTGTGCTAGTTTTTTCATTCACAGGTTCACGGGCAAAGCCACACATAGCTGCACCGACTGCATATAATAACAGGAGCTGGTGGGTAGAGGAATCCTTGATCCAGTGTGGTGGGGGAGGAGATGGACTGTGACCATGTTACACCTGAAGGACCAGTTCACACACACAAAAGGTGCGTGCAGGTGCACACTTTTGTGCACATTCCAGTGTGGTGCAATTTTCAACAGCCCATTACATTTAATCTACTGCCAAACAACGTAGGCGTGATTTTTAAAATCGCACCGTACAAAACTACATGGTACTGCAGTACCATGCACTTTGGAGGATGCAAACACACCTGTGTTTCCTAGATGTGTGGGGGTGCCATTAACAGTTAACGGCACTTGTGTGCGTCTGCAGTGGGCAGTGTGTGTGTCCCGCACTGCAAGTGGTGTGAACTGTCCCTTAATATAGGTGTAACGTGAAACAGGGTCAGAATGATAGACTTCCCTTAAATAAAAAAAAAAAGACTATCAAAATTTTATCCTGCAGCTTTAAACATTTAAGCAGGCCATAGAGGATTCATTTTTATAGTTCAACCGAAAAAAAAAAGGACTAGATTTCCCCTTGACACATTAGAGCTGGATGGGGGAATCCTCCCTGCTGTGCTATTGTGTGCTGACAATGGGGAGATTTCCCCGCCATCAGAATACACTACTCACAGCTTCCGGCTATAGCTGGAGGTGCTGATCGAGTGGCAAAAATCCAACAGGGTGGTTGTAGAGAAGTAGATCAGCAGATTGACTTCTGTACAACCACCCTGTCCATACTGTAAGTGGATCGAAATTCGGCCAGTCTCTGCTGAACTGGCAATTTAGATCCATGTATAGCCGGTTTAATTTGGCTATAGCAGGTTAAGTTGGCCATACATGGATCGAAATTCAGCAGGGACCAATGGAATTTCAATCCACGTATGGGCATTTTGGTTGTACAGAAGGCGATCTATCGATGGACTTCTGTAAAACCACTCAGGTGTTTCCTGCTCTTTCAATAACGCAGGCTATAGCCAGCAGTGCTGATCAGTGTATTCTGATGACAGGGAAGTCTCCCCAATGTCAGAATCCAATGGCTCAGCAGGGAGGATTCCCTCATCCGCATTGAGTGTGTGGATGGGGCAGTTCAAGTCGTTTTTTTCAGCCTTCTGGGAAACATCACAAGTGGCAGAAGAGTCTGGGACCATTCACAAAGTGCAGCGCAGCTCACACATACGCAGTAAGAAGCTGCTGTGAAGCAGCAATGCTTCACAGCAAGTTTCCCTTAGTTAAAGCAGTAGTAAACCGCCACAATAATAAAAATTTGGGTCCCCTGCAAGTTTAAGTCATAATGTATTAATATGCACCGCATACTAGCCCGTTATGGCAGATTTACCGGGACACAGAGACCTCCAGCACTCATGGCTCCCCGGGACATCATCACTTCCTTCCGGTTTCAAGGGCTCCGACATCACTCCCACGAGTGTGCGTGGGAGCCCTGGTATGGTATGCCATCCCGTTGGAGTGCATGCATCGGAGACGTCACCAGCTGCATCCCGTGTGAATATCTCCTAAACCAGGGGTCAACAACCTGCAGATCGCAATCCACCAGTAGATCACGGACAGGTGACTGGTAGATCATGGTTTGAGCTTGCTGGCCTGCCATCCCAGAGCATCAAACAGAGTGCAATGCAGAGGGACTATTTGTAAAGGCGGAGCTGTAGTAGGGAGCAAGAGCCGCATAAGCCAATGCCTCCTCTAGTGCTGGCTCCTTACCCCTGCGGAGTGATATCAACTGCACTCCACCTCCTATCCCAGCTAGCAGTCTTTGGAGTGGTGCCAGCAGCAGGAAAGAAGAGATCTTCAGGTCAGTGTGAAGCAATACACTGGGCATAATAGTATAGGGCTGCTTTCACACTGATGTGCTGCGGTTTACCCGCACTGCGGGGGCAGTGCAGTGTATCTGCAGCTTTCCTGATGCACTTTCTGAATGCAGGAGTTATGGTGTGTTTTCTGAAAGTGCACCACACCTGCAGGATATAATAGAAGTCCAGGGAATAGTGCAGAAAACACGAGGAAAGTTGCAGATGCACTGTGCTGGTAAACCACAGCAGATCAGTGTGAAAGCAGCCTTATAGGGAGAACTGACCAGTAAGGGCTCATTTATATTTGTAGTTTGGGAGGTGGTAAACCCCATAGTTAAGACACGGGTTGCCACCTCATCCCTTTAAACTCGAACACATATGAATTACACAGGTTCTGAGGCTAATTTAATGCAGATAAAGCACCACGTGAGTTTAATTACCACCTTAATCAGCCACAGAACCTGTGTAATTAATGTGTATTCGGGTTTAAAGGGATGAGGTGGCAACCCTAGTTAAGACTGTTTTCATCACCCACGCCCCGACCCCACCCCCTCTAGCTGCAGTGGCCAGGGGTGTACACATGTCGCAGCCGGAGTTATACGCCCTGTCATGGTCGGTGGGTGTAGCACCTGCCAAGCATGACCCATTCAAGTGAATGAGGCCACTCTGCAAGTGCCGTGCAGCCTTGTGTAGTGCAGCAAACAAGGGGTTAAAGCAGGCAGCATTGTGTTGTGTTCTCACCACCTGCTTTAACCCCATCGGACCCCCAAAGAAGCATGCAGTTGCAGAGTGGCCCCATTTACTTAAATGGGTTGTGAATGGCAGGCGGTAGCACACACCAAAAGGAGGTTTAATTCCTGCTGCAGCATGTGTACACCTTTGGCTGCTGCGTGTGAAGGTGCCATATGTGTGCTGTTGCTGAATGCAACTAAGGACTCATTCACAAGTGCAGCAGGTTCTGCTGCCCCTCTGAAAAGCGATCTGAGCATGTTTGACGGGTGGTGAGGAGGTGATATGTTGCTTCCTCACCACCTGATTCAAATCAATGATTTACGGCAATTAGAGGTTTAAATCAGGTGTGAGGAGGCAATGCTGTGCCTGCTGATCTTTGACTTCTCCCATGTTGTTCAGGTAGATCTCCACCACTTTAAGGTTGCTTACCCCTGTCTTAAACAATGCAAAGTCAGGAGATAATCACTAAGGATGGGCTTGGGCTTGTTCGGAACTGAACGTGCCCAAGCCTGCCAGGAAGTGAACCCTGCACTGCACTAATCACAGGCAGTGAGACATTTCCCAGATGTGTGGCTGCAGTGATCGGGAAATGTCTCACTGCCTGTGATAAGCGCAGTGCAGGGTTCACTTCCTGGCAGGCTTCGGGCACGTTTGGTTCTGAACAAGCCCGAGCCCATCCTTACTCATCACTGTACCGACAGGTAAGCCTTATTACAGGTACAAGTTCTAAAATTAGACTTTACTTCCTGCACTGGGGACCCAAAGCCCAGTGAAGAATGAGCTCAGGTAAGGAGACACCACTGAACAGGTAAGTGTTATATTAAAATCCAGCAGTTGCAGTATTTGTAGCTGCTGACTTTTAATTTTTTGGGGCTCCTCTTTAAGACATTCATTTATGAGACCTCTTTTATTATCTTGGCACACTCAGGGCAATGACATGATAAGTGTGGGCTTCTGTGGGACAATACAAACATTCCTTTATACATGTTTCCGGCACATGAGCACAGAAATGCGTGTAATGAATGTAGTGCAGCGTACCTGAGCCGGGACGCCAGCATTGTTGTCAGTGGAGATCCTGCAGCTGCCGAGCTCTATACACAGGCTGACATTGGCAGTGCAGGGGAGTCGCAGACCGATGACGACACGGCTTCATTGCTCGCTGAGTGGTCTGGCTGCAGAGTGGAGCTCACTGATGACAGGAAGCATGTGATCTCCACTCCATTTCCCCCTTGTTTTTTTATTTTTAACTATCTCACAAAACTTTATTGATGCCACGTTTAGGCAAATTGTACTGTGTACTTCTGTATGGTTGCAGGCTGCGCATACATAGTTGAGAAGTGCATGTTATTGTGCCCATATAGAAGTTGTACCAGAAATAGATTTCATAGAGAAATGATGTTTAAAAATAGCAGTTAGTATATCAATTAACCAACTGAGGAGTAAGCAGTTAGTACATCAAACTAGTTTTTCTTCATCACTGGTTCCTGTGTTTAACAATGCAACCCCTACCTTCACTGCTATCTGCATGGAGTTTGTATACAAGAGCTCTGTGTAGGTTGGTGTCTGATCACATAAGCCCTTGTGTGTATAAGTGTGGTTCAACCACTGAATCGCAGCATGTAGCATGGTGGTAATGGGCAGATTTAACCACTTCAGCCCCGGAAGGTTTTACCCCTTCCAGACCAGAGCACGTTTTTCAATTCCGTACTGCATTGTTTTAACTGGCAATTGCGCGGTTGTGCGACATTGTACCCAAATAAAATTGATATCCTCTTTTCCCCATAAATAGAGCTTTCTTTTGGTGGTATTTGATCACCTCCTGAGGTTTTTATTTTTTGCGCTATAAACAAACAAAGTGACAATTTTGAAAAAAAAACAACAATATTTTTAACTTTTTGCTATAATCATATAAAAAAAAATATAAAAACACAAATTTATTCATCAGTTTAGGCCAAAATGTATTCTTCTACATAATTTTGGTAAATAAAATCGCAAAAAGCATTTATTGATTGGTTTGCGCAAACGTTTTCGTGTCTACAAACCATGAGAATTGATTTATGGCATTATTATTTTTTTTACTAGTAATTGCGGCGATCTGTGATTTTTCATTGGGACTGCGATATACTGCGGCGGACAGATCGGACACTTTTGGGACCATTGATATTTATACAGCGATCAGAGCTAAAAATAGCCACTGATTACTGTGTAAATGTCACTGGCAGGGAAGGGGTTAAACTGTAGGGGGCAATCAAGGGGTTAAATGTGTTCCCTCACTGTGTTCTAACCGTGTGGGTTCTGGGCTGGCAGTGTGTCAATCTTGTGTCACTCCCTTGTGTAAATTGGGGAACTAACGGGGGATGTCAAATTGGG
>BLSH010502764.1:519495-540347 GCA_018402905.1 Glandirana rugosa
TTTTTTTTTTTTTTTTTTTTTTTTTATATAAAAGTAGAAAATTGTATTACATAATAATTAAAAATAAGGTGTATACATCACCAATACAAGCGTTTACAGAAACAGAATAAAAAAATTCATATGAGAATTCATAGGTGAATTTAATCGTTCTCAAATGTCCGACACGTTTCAGAAGCTTGTCCTTTCTTCAGAGGCAATGCTGAAGAGAAGAGTATTCTACAATATAATGAAGAACTTTAAGAACATTGTTGCACCACTGCAAAAATTCTGGAGACAGATGGTCAATTTTCCTTCTTTGGGAGCAACTTGTAGGCACATTGACCATCTGTCCCCAGAATTTTTGCAGTGGTGCGATTGTTTGCCTGTTTATATGAGAAGCTTGGTTTCCTATCCTCTCGAAGGTACCTTGCAACGCTTGTGGATGTTGTCTTCTGATTATAATGTATTGCAACAATGTTCTTAACCACTTGCTGTCTGCCCACCGTCAAATGATGGCAGGGTGGAATGGCTATTGTTCTGGCACGGCGTCATGGGACATACCGCGTCGCCAACGGGGGTGAACAGCCATTGGTTATGGCTGTTTACCATGTGATCGGCCATGACGAAGTTACGGCTGATCACAAATGGCACTTTCCCCCATTCGCACGGCGCATGTGCGCGATCAGGAGCACGCTGCGCGTGTGCGTCGGTGGCGGCGTGTTCCCAGGGAACACTGCTTGTCACCGACACTGGTATCAGCTGCTGGCCGGCGGCTTATACCTTGTGATCGGCTGTGATCTACTTCACAGCCGATCACATGTAATGTAAACACACTGTTACAAGCTCTTCTCTCCTCACACAGTTTCTAGTGTGAGGAAAGAAGAGTTAGGATCAGTGAGTTACTGATCTGTAAAGCAAAAACACACACCTGTCACATCACCCCTACCCCCCCCCCCCCCATGCACCAGTCACCCAACAGTCACCCCATCTGCCCCCATAAAGTGTACCTGTCATCATAAAGTGTACCTGTCATCAGACTGCCATCATAAAGTGCACCTGTCACCCATCACCCATCAGTGACCACCGCCAGTCACCCATCACCTATCAGTGACCACCGCCAGTCTCCCATCAGTGACCACTGCCAGTCACCCATCACCGACCACCGCCAGTCACCCATCACCAATCAGTGACGACCGCCAGACACCCGTCACCCATCAGCGACCAGTGCCAGTCACCCATCAGTAACCACCGCCAGTCACCCATCAGTGACCCATGAGTGAAGTCGCCACCAGTCGCCCATGAGTAAACATCACCTGTAAAAGTCCTCACACATTTGGCATCGCCATACTCAGGAGGAGTAGCAGAATGTATTTTGGGATGTCATTTTTGCTATGTACATGCTATGTGTTGGAAATATCATATAAATGGACAACTTTGTGTAAAAATAAAAGCGGTTTCATTTTTTTCCCACATTTTCCAAAAACTACTGGAAAAAAATGACATGTTCAAAAGACTCATTATGCCTCGTAGATTATATATTGGGGTGTTTCCTTCCCAAAATGGGGTCATTTTGTGGGCAATTTCATTGTCCTGGTGCTCCAGAACCTTCAAAAATGTAATAGGTAGGTGGTTGAGAAATGAGATGTGTAATTTGTGCTCATAGAACGCTTGAAGGTGCTAGTTCAATGTTAGGCCTCGGCATGTGGCCAGATTGTGTAAAAGTCTTACACATGAGGTATTGCCATACTCGGGGGGGGGGGGACCACTGCCAGTCACCCATCACCTACCACCGCCAGTCACCCATCACCAATCAGTGACGACCGCCAGACACCCGTCACCCATCAGCGACCAGCGCCAGTCACCCATCAGTGACCACCGCCAGTCACCCATCAGTGACCCATGAGTGAAGTCTCCACCAGTCGCCCATGAGTAAACATCACCTGTAAAAGTCCTCACACATTTGGCATCGCCATACTCAGGAGGAGTAGTAGAATGTATTTTGGGGTGTCATTTTTGTTATGTACATGCTATGTGTTGGAAATATCTTATAAATGGATAACTGTAAAAAAAAAAAATGCTTTTTCATTTTTTTTCCCACATTTTCCAAAAACTACTGGAAAAACATGACATGTTGAAAAGACTCATTGTGCCTCATAGATTATATGTTGGGGTGTTTTCTTTCCAAAATGGGGTCATTTGAGGGGCAATTCCATTGTCCTGGTGCTCCAGGTCCTTCAACAGTGTAATTGGGGGTTGAGAAATGAGATGTGTAATTTATGTGCCACCCTGTGCTCCAGAGCTCCCTGTCTCCACTACCAGGGGCTCTCAAACCAGGGCCATAAGAGAGGTTGCCCCCGCATAAGTCAGACTCAACCACCAGGTACGTGACATAATCACACACAAATATATTGTGACCACGAATATATTGATGCTTCCTTAGTGATAGTTGATAATTGCAGAGAATGTATTTATGGAATTAGTGCTGTTATTGATATAACAGTTAATTTCCCACTCAATATTCAGACCCAGAGGGGAGGTATAAAAACCATCAGGGCTGCTGATAGAAATCGCGGGGACCCGTACAGATTATTTGACAGGCCCCCCGCAAGAAAGTATTAAAGGTATATTTTCAATGATTGGCACCATAGCTTGTAGACTCTATAACTTACACAAGGACCAAATAATATACACTTATTTGGGTTATTTTTACCAAAGATAGGTAGCAGTATACATTTTGGCCAAAATTTACAAAGAAAAATTACTAATTTGCTAAATTTTATGACAGGAACAAAGAAAAAGGCATTTTTTTCACAAAATTTTCAATATTTTTTTTATTTATAGCACAAAAAATAAAAAAAACCCTAGTGATTAAATACCACCAAAAGAAAGCTCTATTTGTGTGAAAAAAGGGCGCAAATTTCATATGGGTACAGTGTTGCATGACTGAGTAATTGTCATTCAAAGTGTGATAGTGCTGAAAGCTGAAAAATGGCCTGGACAGGAAGGGGGTTTTCATGCCCAGTACTGATGTGGTTAAAGTTCTTCGTTATATTGTAGAATACTCTTTTCTGCAGCATTGCCCTTCAAGAAAGGACAAGCTCCTGAAACGCGTTGACCTTTGGAGAAGCATTTTATTCACCCATGAATTCTCATATAAATTTTTTTATTCTGTTTCTGTAAACACTTGTATTGGTGATGTATACACCTTATTTTTAATTACTATGTAATACAATATTCTACTTTTATATAAAAAAACTAGTTTGCCTTTAAAGTCCCAAGTATCAGGGGGTACATTCTTGTCCTACATTTCCAACTGTGTTGGGGACTGATACATTGGAGGAAAAAAGAGATTGCGTTTCAGCATAGCTGAAACACAAGATCTCTCCTTTGCTCCCTGACAGATCAGCGGTTTGCCTTGTTTACAAAGGTATACCTCTGCTCTGTCTCTCCACAGAACAATCGGCAGGTCTCGGCAGCCATTGCGGCCGCCAGACCCGCTGATTGGCTTCCACTGTGTCTAATCACAGTGGGAGCGACCCCCTACACTGTGTGCACAAAATCACATACAGGTACGTGACTTTGTGCAGCCGGCTACCCGGCTGCAGTATATGTGCGTGGGGCAGTGCGGAAGCGATTAAACACTTACCGCCAAACTTTCTGAGATTCAAAACAGGGACACCTTATAACACCAAATTTGTTGGCAAAGTACATTCCCTCATTAAGCAGATCATGTAAAATTATTATTGGTAAAAAACTGAAAATTTTATCAAATACTGTAATTTTCCTTTCCTGGCACCAGTCCACGGCAGCATACTACCACATGAATGCTGCCATGTTGGTGCCAGGAAAGTGTTTTCAGGCTGGGAAATTTGCAGGAAATTTCTCAGGCTTGGTTCAAACATATGCGAATTCGGATCAATTCGTATGACAGGGGAGTGCGACTGACTCTCAATGGAGCCGGTTCATACAGGTCCGGGGTAAATAAGTCCTAAGATTATAACAGGATATTTTTAAAGGAGGTAGGATATAGCTTATTCTAACATTTCTACAAGTATTGGTTCGCTGTGAGTTCCTCCATTCTGTGTTACTATTCTGTCATCTGAGACTTTTGATGTGGTGATATGCCAAAAACATTGCAACCGAGAAGCTGCTGAGCTTTCAAGCCAGTGTTGGAGAACAACTCTATAGTTGCTCGAAGATATTGAATAACAGTTTCTTGATCTAGCCCACGGGTCTGCAAACTTTCTAAACAACCCACCAGATTACTGTCCTTAAAGCGGAGTTCCACCCTAAAGTGGAACTTCCGCTGGTTGGATTCCTCCCCCCCTCAGGTGTCACATTTGGCACCTTTCGGGGGGGAGGGGGAAGAGGACACCGGTCTTTAGACAGGTGTCCTTTTCCACACTTCCGGGAGCTCTGGCCAGCGGACGCGGCCGCTGACGTCAGAAGCCCGGCTCCCTCCTCCCTGCTCGCTCTGCTACTGGCCGCCTGACCAGTAGCAGAGCGCGGCAGAGCTCGCGCATGCGCGGTAAGGTGCCCGGCGTGAAGCTGTACTGCTTACACGTCCGGGTTCCCTTACCCGCGATGGATGCGGCTGCACCCGACCCCCGATCCGAAGATCGGCGGCGGGTGCCGACATCGCTGGATTCCAGGACAGGTAAGTGTCCTAATATTAAAAGTCAGCAGCTACTGTATGTGTAGCTGCTGACTTTTAATTTTTTTTTTAGCCCTCGGACCTCCGCTTTAAAGCAGAGTTCCATCCAAAAGTAAAACTTCCGCTGGTTGGATTCCTCCCCCCCCCTCCCCTCAGGTGTCACATTTGGCACCTTTCGGGGGGAGGGGGAGGAGGACACCTGTCTTTCCACACATCCGCTAGCTCTGGCCAGGAGCCGCGGCGGCTGATGTCAGCAGCCCGGCTCCCTCCTCGCTCTGCTACTGGCCACCTGGCCAATAGCAGAGCTTCGCACATGCGCAGTAAGGTGCCTGGCGTGAAGCTGTACTGCTTACACATCCGGGTTCCCTTACCTGCAATGGACGCGGCTGCACCCGACCCCCGATCCGAAGATCGGCGGTGGGTGCCGACATCGCTGGACTCCAAGACAGGTAAGTGTCCTATTATTAAAAGTCAGCAGCTACAGTATGTGTAGCTGCTGACTTTTAATTTTTTTTTCCAGGCGGACCTCCGCTTTCAGACTTTAGAGGGGCTGGACCATGGCCAGTAGGATTAGAAAATGCTTTGATGCTTTGTGTCAGTGGGATTAAGCAATACCTCATGCTTGTTTGTCAGTGGACGTTAGAAAATGACGTGACTGTGATCAGTGGAAGAAGGAATAGTGTCCCATCATTGATATTGGTGGGCGGATCGATGGTGTCAATGGGAGTAATAGTGCCCCATTGTTGGTGTCAGTTTAAGGAATAGTGCCCCATTGTTGGTGTCGGTTTAAGGAATAGTGTCCCATTGTTGGTATCAGTAAAAGGAATAGTGACCCATTGTTGGTATCAAGAATGGTGCCTCATTATGTGTCAATTGAAGGAATAGTGATGAATAAACTAAGAAGGAATGGCGCTGTCTTATAACCTTATTCAGAAGTGGAAGATATATAAAAAACACCAATCTTATAAATATGTATAAATAGTAATCATAAAATGTCTAATGCCCATTGATTGTAAAAGCAAGTTCATAAAGGTCCACAATTTGAAAAATCTTGACAAAAGGCAATAATCCAAATATTTTGTGAAAAAAAGGGATGTAAAAAATATTAAAAATATATATGTTAAAAAATGAAGTAGCAACAAAGAGGTAGTGAAAGAAAAGCACTCAGCGGTAAAAAGAAAAATGTTATTCCTAGGCTCAGTACATAAGATATCCAAGATATATGCTCATAAAAAAGGAGTGTGTATATAAAAAAACTGAGGTGACAAATAAAACCGTTAGTGAAAAAGATAACAATCCACAGTGAATAAAGGAATGGAGTAAATTATGGAAAAAACCAAATCCATAAAATAACCTGAGTGAATGTCCATACAAATTGCAACAGTTAAAGAAAAAAGTGATTGTATACGTAAAAAAAAAAAAAAAAAAAATTTGTAAAAAAAATAAATAAATAAAAAAATGAAGTGGTAGCAAACAGGTAGTGTAGATCCGCAGTAAGAAAAATAAAGGAAATTCTTATCAAGGTGACTTCAGTGCTTCTTCTGTATAATCTGTGATATCACACGTGCTCCCCCTCTTGGGTCCCCACTTACCAGATCTCCACACCCCTACAGGGGTAGCACGCATGTGGTAAATGGGTCTTGGTGTATTGTAAGGTCCAGCCTTGTGTTGTTTACTTGTAACTTGAGAAAAGTAAGGGATTCCGAATAGTGTGATTCCATAAAAAATACCTTTATCCATTTGTTTAAAAAGCATGCAAAAAATTTATTAAAAAACCAGTATAAAAATATAGCTGTTCCAGCTGACATACAGATCGGGCAGATTAAGGCTGCTATTTGAGGAAGGTCAGAACTCCTTTCTTCCTAAGCCGATCTGCGCTCCACTATTGTGAGAGCCCAGTCCTAGAACATGACGTGCGGCGTGTGTATAGGCCCCACTTTACGCGTTTCGTCATAAGACGTCGTCTGAAGCAGTCAAAAAATTTTTTTTTTTTTTACGTATACAATCACTTTTTTCTTTAACTGTTGCAATTTGTATGGACATTCACTCAGGTTATTTTATGGATTTGTTTTTTTGCATAATTTACTCCATTCCTTTTTTCACTGTGGATTGTTATCTTTTTCACTAACTGTTTTATTGTCACCTCAGTTTTCTTATATACACACTCCTTTTTTATGGGCATATATCTTGGATATCTTATGTACTGAGCCTACGTATAACATTTTTCATTTTTACCGCTGAGTGCTTTTCTTTCACTACCTCTTTGTTGCAACTTCATTTTTTAACATATATATTTTTAATATTTTTTACATCCCTTTTTTTCACAAAATATTTGGATTATTGCCTTTTGTCAAGATTTTTCAAATTGTGGACCTTTATGAACTTGCTTTTACAATCAATGGGCATTAGACATTTTATGATTACTATTTATACATATTTATAAGATTGGTGTTTTTTATATATCTTCCACTTCTGAATAAGGTTATAAGACAGCGCCATTCCTTCTTAGTTTATTCATCTCATTCCCCCTTAAAGGGAGTGCAGGAAGGCAGCAGTCTCATACATCTAGTCACATCCTGAGCGCGGAAATACACATTTAATTTTAATTGAAGGAATAGTGCCAAAGGGGATACCATCATTGGTATTGGTAGGCGTAATTCTACCAAATGTTGGCACCAGTAGGAGGTATAGTATTCCTTCATTGGTTACAGTAGGATGAATAGTGCCACGGGCCAGATAAAGGCAAGCAAAGGGCCACATCTAGCTCACGGGTCACAGTTTGGAGAGCACTAATCTAGCTTTTCCATATGGATTGTCCAGTGATACAATTTCTATGCAGCTTCACACAACAGCTCTAAATTAACTGAGGCTGAGTCCTTAGGAGATGCTACAGGAGGGAGCTCTGTTTCTAAGCCCAAAGGTCTATTTAGGGCCTACTTACTCTGAGGTGCTCCCAAGGCTGTCCTGCCCGATGTGGAGGAGGCCATAATAAGGTGAGAAGATCCAGGGGAGGTCCTTTTCCAGAGAGAGCCAGGATAAAGGCTGATCTCTCTGAAGGGCCTGTTGACTCACTTGGAGGACTTACTGGGATCTAAAAAAAAACTGCTTGTAATGTTGCCGGGTTGGGTTAAAGATGCTGACACCGTGGAGCTGGATTTTATTATGGCTATGAGGAGTCTGTAAGAGATCTGATGTGGTATGTGGAACCCCTAACCCTCACACCTTCTACCTCATTTTCAGTTCAAGATTCCCCATTATATCCATGGACACAGCCCTGAGGTAAATGTTGGCTTGGTCGCTGCCTCTGGAGTACCGAGGGGATGCTACATGTTTTTGAGTATAGATCTATATATTAAACGTGTTTGAATCCACTAACTGTTGACTGACTCACTACCTCTGCTGGAAGTCTATTCCAAGCATCAACTACTCTTTCTGTAAAATAATACTTTCTAAGATGAGTTTAGAACTTTCCTCCTGCTAGTTTGAGGTCATGTCTCTGTGTTCTCGATCTTGGCTTCATATTAAAAATACTGCCCTCCTGAACCTTATTCACCACCTTCGTGTACTTAAAGATTTCAGTCATGCCTTTCTCTTCTCTCCTCCAGATTGTACACATTAAGTCCTCACGTCTTTCCTGACATATTTTATCCCTCAGACCTTTCAGCAGCAGTCCAGTTAACGTTTTTGGGGGGCGTGGCTTGATGCACGGAGCTGTAGGAAGTGCTTTCCCTCAGCTCCCGGTCCTCGCGGCTCTACAGGGCTCTCACCCGCTGGGAAACCTCGCTCTACTCGCCCATATGGGGAAGAATCAACTCAAGGATCAGAGGGGCACAGGTGGAAGTCGCCCAGGAGATGATTTGGGGCACTTCTTCACACGATCCTAGGCCGTGGCCAAGCGCCAGCCGAATTCCAAGATGGAGTTGGTGCCTACTTTCCCGGCCCACTCTGAGTCAGCCCTGGACATGCAGGTGAGCTTCTGAGCCCACCATACATCCCGTGAGTGCCCAGAATGCTCCTCCAGTCACTCCAGGATCCATTCAGCGGCATCACTGGGCTCTGGGAATGGCTGGGACATAGAAACACAACTGAAGTCCCTACACAGCTACATTAGGTCTCTGCCTACTAAGGCAGATTTTGAACATTGTGTCAAAAGGATTGAAAAAACCTTAAAAGGGACATTGGGGTCCGTATGGAGGATATACAAAATACCACGGATGGGCTCTGCAACACTGTGCAATCCCATCAGGGAGTTCTCAATACTCATACAGTCATGTTACAACAACTTTCCTACCAACAGGATGATATCGAGAACTGGAATCGCCGTAATAACATCGGCATGCACGGACTGCCTGTCGTGAAGTAACGGTAACATTTCATGTCCTGTCTGTTTGCTTACCTCTTTGGTTGTGGTCAGCCTAGAGGCCGTGCACTTAATCACCTCTGTGTTAAGTAATCTTCCCTCAGTGAACTCCACCCCAGTCTCCAATCAAGCAAACACTATATAAGACCATGTGCTGCAAGCCTCATTGCCGATCAATATTGTGTGTCTGGCTGTCTGTGTGTGGTTCCTGCTGAAAGCTCTCTTTATCGGATTCCGTGTACCGACCCTGGCTTGTTTGTTACTATTCTTTGTCTGCTAGTGACCCCAATCTTGGCTTGTGCTTTGAACTACCCTGTCTGCCTGAGACCCCGACCTTGGAGTGCCTCCTGTCTGTTTCTGTCTGCTTGTAGCCCTGACCCTTGGCTCTCCCACTGACCTTCTCTTACTATCTTGCACTGCTGCTTCCTCTCCATTTACCTATAGCCTGCTGTGAGCGTGAGCAGGGGGACCCCGGGAGCCACGACCTGGATCCAGTTGCAGCCAAGTCCATCCTCACCACCAGAGGCTCTGGTAAACACCTTCTGGCTCTTAAACTCCATGCCCTGGGGAAACCTACGCTCTTCCTCCCTGTATATCTGTGTCAGTGCTCCTGTGGTCCTGCTTTCCTGAACCACCCAGAGCTCTATTCGCAGCAGTCAGCTAAGGGTCCACAACCTTAGCGGTGCGCTTCGCACTTCAGCTGAGCGATTTGCACCCCAGTGGTGCGCATCTTTCACCTGACCCCAGGTGACCTGACAGTTTGATCGGCCATGGACCCGGCTGATGTGCTGCTACTCGCAGATGATCTGCTGCAGGGCATAGTCCGCAGACTTAAGACCCAGGAATCTAATCAGACCCAGGTGATGCGATTCCTCCAGGATTTGACCTCCTGCTTTGAACAACTTCAGGCCTCCTTAGGACCTCCGGTGCAATCTCAACCGCCATCGCCAGCCGCACCTATTCCGGTCACAGCCGCAGCCACAAACTCCTTGCATTTACCAGCTCCATCCCGGTACTCTGGGGACTCCAAGGCCTGCAGGGGGTTCCTTAGCCAGTGCACCATTCATTTTGAGCTCCAGCCCCCAAAACTTTCTGTCTGATCGAGCAAAGGTAGCCTATATTATATCTCTCCCGTCTGGCGAGGCATTAGCCTGGGCCGCCCTCTTATATTATATCTCTCCCGTCTGGCGAGGCATTAGCCTGGGCCGCCCTCTTCTGGGAAAATAATGATCCAATGGTTTTCAGCCTGTCTAGCTTCTTGAAACGCTCTCCGTCAAGAGTCCGCTTCTATAGGACAATATGCGCTTCATTTTTGCACACTGTCTGCTGAGCTGAGCTGGAATAATGAGGCCTTAGTTGCAACCATTTTACATGGCCTCTCTGACAGAGTAAAGGATGAATTAGCGGGAAAAACCATCCCCACTGATCTGGACGGGGTCATCTCCTTGTGTATCCAGATCGACATCCGTTTTCAGGAAAGGTCCCTAGAAAAAAAGACGCCAGCACTTCCCAGCCCTTAGGCAGTCTGAGCTCCCCTCTCTTCATCTCGAGGAGCATACCCTGCCAGCTGAGGAACCCATGCAGCTGGGGCCAGACCAGGCTATTTTCCAAGGAACGTGCTTGGTGCAGAACTCTGGGCCTGTTTCTCTATTGTGGGAACAAAGGTCACTTTCGTGACACTTGTTTACTTCGCCTGGGAAAACACTCAGGTCCAATACATCTAGAAGGTGGAGTATTGGACCCATAATTATCACCTTCACCTCCTCGTCTTCTTGTTTCTGTATCCCTCCATGTTAGTGCTTCCTCTTATCCGGTCATGGCATATCTGGATTCTGAGGCTGCTGGCAATTTCATGGACTGGGTAACTGCATCTTCTATGGGACTTACTCTTTCGCCCCTCACCATGCCAGTGATGGTATCGGCGATTGATGGCACTGTTCTCCCAGGGGGTCCTATCCGCATCCAGACCCTCCCCGTTAAGATGTCGGTAGGGACACTCCAGCAGGAACGGATGTCCTTCTTTATCTTGCCTAAGGCCTCAACCCCCATCATATTGGGTCTTGGTTACGGCTCCATTCTCCACACGTGGGCTGGACTTCTGGACAAATCTTGGCTTGGGGTCCCTCCTGTTCCTCGTCTTGCCTACTCAAGGTTGCCCTGAAAGTGGAACTTCCTGTTGCCACCCCCTCGGTATCTCCTGTTCTTCCTGCTGCGTGTAGCAATTTCTGGGATGTGCCCTGCAACAGTCAGGTTGATACGCTCTCTTGGTCACTTGGCACTCTGGATGAGCAGTCCATCTGTGAACCTGAACCTATCTGTCTGACTTATGCGTCCTTGCCCATTCTACCACCTTAGAGTCAAAATCTCCTCCGGGCAAGACCTTTGACCCACTGAGTTAAGATTCTTCGTTAGAGACATGATTCCAAGAGGGCTTGTCATGTTTGTGCCCGGTCTGAATCCTGCATGCAAGCTTCTATTGGTCTTCGCTTGCCTTTGCCCACTCCTAAGATACCTTTAGTCCTCAACAGCTTCTCTTGTCCTTTCCCTACCTCTGTTCTGGTCTCTGAGGAGGATTAGGAGTGCGAGATTAGTCAAGTTCTGGATTCCCGGCTCTGTAAAGACATTCTTCAGTATCTTGTGCATTGGAAAGGGTTTGGTCCTGAGAAAAGGTCTTGGATCCCTGCATCTGAGGTATTTGTGCCTCGCCTTGTGAGGAGGTTTCATTCGAGATTTCCCTCCAAGCCTAGGCCCATGCCTCGTAAGGGGGGGGGGGGTGTACTGTCATGAAGCAACAGTATCGTTTCATGTCTGTTTGCTTACCTCTTTGGTTGTGGTCAGCCTAGAGGCCGTGCACATAATCACCTGTGTGCTAAGTAATCTTCCCTCAGTGAACTCCACCCCAGTCTCCAATCAAGCAAACACTATATAAGACCATCTGCTGCAAGCAAGCCTTGTTGCTGATCAATATTGTGGGTCTGGCTGTCTGTGTGGTTCCTGCTGAGAGCTCTATTTGTCTGATTCCGTGTACCGACCCCAGCTTGTTTGTTACTATTCCTTGTCTGCTAGTGACCCCAATCTCGGCTTGTTCTTTGACCCTCCCTGTCTGCCTGTGACCCCGACCTTAGCGTGCCTCCTGTCTGCTTGTAGCCTTGACCCTTGGCTCTCCCACTGACCTTCTCTTGCTATCTTGCACTGCTGCTTCCTTTCCATTCACCTATAGCCTGCCGTGAGCGTGACCTGGGGGACCCCAGGGGCCACGACGTGGATCCAGTTGCAGCCAAGTCCATCCTCACCACCAGAGGCTCTGGTGAACACCTTCTGGCTCTTAGACTCTGCGCCCTGGGGAAACCTACGCTCTAGCTCCCTGTATATCTGTGTCAGTGCTCCTGTGGCCCTGCTTTCCTGAACCACCCAGAGCTCTATTCGCAGCAGTCAGCTAAGGGTCCACAACCTTAGCGTTGCTCTTCGCACTTCAGCAGTGCGATTCGCACCCCAGTGGTGCGCATCTGTCACCTGACCCCAGGTGACCTGACACTGCCTGAATCGGTGGAGACCAAAGACTTGCCTGTGGCCGTATCTAATATTTTCAACCAATTACTTCAAAAACCTAAGGAAGATCCCATTGTGCTGGATCATGTGCATAGGACCTCCGGTCCGCGGAACCCTGATCCCTCCTATGTACGTGATACCCTCTGCAGGGTTCATTTCTACAGGGTTAAGGAAGCCATCATGCCTGCTGCTAGCATGCAAGATACTATCCTCTTCCATGAGACACCTGTCATGCTTCTCCCAGATCTCTCACACGAAACCCTGGCTATGCAAAAAGCTTTCAAACCACTCACACAGTTCTTGCAAGAGCACAGAATCAAATACCAATGGCGTTTTCCTTTCCACCTTCGGGTACACCCCGAGGGCAAACCTCTGCCAACCTTCCTCAGCACTCTGGAACTCCCACTGGTCTCCCTCCCTGACTGGCCATTTACTCCAACTACCCCTGGATTACCCTTTGCTCCGCAGTGGCAGATAAGGTTGCCACATCATCCCTTTTATCCAGAACACATATGAATTACACAGGTTCTGAGGCTAATTTAATGCAGATAAGGCACCAATTGAGTTTAATTACCACCTTAATCAGCCACAGAACCTGTGTAATTAATGTGTGTACCGGATTAAAGGGATGATGTGGCAACCAGCAGAAGCAAGGCCAGAAGAGCAAATCCAGATCCTCTCCTCACTAGTCCCCGAATGACTGATTTGTCTGCGGGGAGCTTCCTTATTGTCCATCTTTCTCAGGAGCTACTCCTGCATTTTTCTTGGGGACCTGTTGTTCCCACACTCTGAATCCTTTTGACTCACAAGATGACTTACTGTATCTGGGGGGGGGGGGTTCTTTTTGTCCCCCCCCCCCCTCCTTTTTTCTCTCTTTTTTACCTACATAGAATATATAACTCACGCATCCTATGTCCTGTAGATCCCTATATTTCTATCTGGGCCTCCCCAGGGCCTTGTTTGGTTTTGTTATTGCTTGTGAGTTTCTCTGACCTTCCATGTATTGTTTACTCATTTTATTATTTTCCCTGTGGGCCGCGGGGTCTGGGAACTGCTCTGTGCATCTTCCGTGTCCCCCATTAGCATAGTTGCCAACAGTCCCGAATTTGCCGGGACATTCACAGGATTCGGACCCCAGTCCCGGTCTGTCCGTTTCCCGGGTAAAATCCCGATTAATTCAATTTGTCCCGGGCAGCGGCGGACTGGGCTGGAGTGTCCGATCCACCATAGCAAAGCCGCACCGCTTCGCCATAATTTTGTGTCATCCCGGCCCACCTACAAGGTAATCCAGATGAGCTGGAAGCCAAGACTGGATGATGGAGGGAGAGGGAGGGATCTAACTGACAATTGCAGCCAGCTACTGGTCCTGAGGACCTAGCAGGAGGCGGGCTGCAGCGGCGCGTCCTAGCCAATAGGTGAACCTGTATGAAGTAGCTGTCCCGGGCGCCGGAAGTGATGTATGCAGTGGTGAGCCATGCTGCTGTGTCCCCAGTGTGATTTGTGAGTGCTGGCTCTGGACACAACATGAACAGGCAAGTACTGGTAGCAGCGTTGCTGTGGGGGTGTGGCAGAGGGGTGACACCATCACATGCTCAGCTCCTCACACACACTGCCCGTCTTTGCCCTCCGGTCTGTCTCTTTTGTCTCTCCCTCCTGTCGGCTTGTTGTGGCAGCTCACTTCCCATTGCATAATCCAGCCTCCTTTCCTCCTCCCCTTTTCATCCATGCAAGTGTTCAGGAAGACATCTGAAGTGTATGTTACAGAGGAACAGGGAGGAAAGTTATGCAGAACACTACACTCCACACACACACTGAACCGAGAAGGGATGGCTCACTATATCTGCTCTAGCAAGGGATTGAATGGGAATGTAAGCACTGGGGAGGGGGGCCACCTCCACCCTGCTGGGGACCATCCCCCCGGGAACACAGGGACGACCATTCCCCCCCCCAGGACACAGGGACCACCCCCCTGGGGACACAGGGACCACCATTCCCCCCCCCTGGGGACACAGGGACCACCACCCCCCCCTTGGGGACACAGGGACCACCATCCCCCCCCCGGGGACACAGGGACCACCACCCCCCCCTGGGGACACAGGGACCACCATCCCCCCTGGGGACACAGGGACCACCACCCCCCCCCCCAAGGACACCATTGCAAATCACCAAGACAGAGAAGCATGGACTAGCTGCATCTGTGGTCACAAAGGGACAAAAACTGCATCTAGTGACATGCTGCATCTTCTGGCAGGCGACGTGGCAAGTGACACACTCGGGGCTCTCACTAATTCTGCATTATGGTGAGTAGAATGATTTAATATTATATTACAATGTAATAATATAAATAATGTGCTTCAATCATCCTGACACCCTACCAACCATGGTGCCGGGATAATTGTAAAAAAGTGCTAGCACCAGGTGTTTGGAGTATCTTTATCTGCTGATTGTTACAATTTCTGGAATACACAGATTGTATTGTGGTGTAGGATCTGGGCCTGCTGTCCATCCATCCCTCTCTTTCCTTTCTTCTCTCTCCTTCCCTCCCTTTCTTTCTCCCTCCCTCCCTTTCTTTCTCTCTCCATCCGTCGTTCATCTCAGACTCGAACCACACCCCTTTGAGCCACACCCCCTTCAAGCCACGCCCACTATTTAGCATAAACCACACCCATTTTGCGGCGGCGCTCATCGCACGCTGCTTTACTCCCCTTTTCCCTGGACACACCTACAAACGGATGCCCCGCCCCCTAATTATAATAATACTTTTTTTTACAATGTTGGCAACTATGCATTAGGCCTTTCGGTGCCTGCTGTTGCACTGTCTTTATTGTCCTCCATTTTTATCTTGCATTTTACCACCTAGTGGCTTTTTTATTTATTTCTTCTTATGCTGCTTGCCTATCCCTGTCTCTGTGTGTTCCTACTTATTACACTTATCCGATCCCTCTTCTATTTTTGGAACTCGGAGACGGAGATGCTAGTATGCATTTCTTATGTAGGGGTTATTATGATCCTTTTCACTTTGTCCGATTTATATACCCTATCTATGTTCTTCTCCTCTCACATATTAGGAAAGACCTGGAATCTTGGGGAGGGGGCTCTTCTCTGCCTTGGTTTTGCCGTATTAACACATTGAAGAGGGAACACCCTGCTCAAATTGCTATATTTGTTCCAAATGGTACCTATTTTGGTACCCAAAATCCTTCTTTATCTCTTTGAGGTCCCTGTCAATCTGTTTCCTCTGGAACTGTGGTCTTTCTAGGGTTAGGTATAAATTACTCACCCTGCCTAACCTAGGGGGGGGGGGGTGGTTTACCAGATTTTGAACTCTATTATAAGGCCAGTTGTGGCACGCATACTTGAATGGTTCCCGTGCCTTATTACCAAGGTTTCTACCATGGTTGAACAGCACCTGGCCTATGTTGATCTTCAAGCTCTTTTGTGGGGCTACAATGGTGACCTTCATCGCTTATGATCTTCCTCTCCATTAACATTAGCAGCCCTTAGACTGTGGTACCGGTGGGGGCTATGTTTAGTTTTGTCCTCGGACCCTTCTCCACTTACCTCACTATTTGACAACCCCGCTTTTCCCCAGGGTATGGGAGTCCCACTGTTGGTTCATTCTTGCATTCTGCATGTTCATTCACAGCGTGGGATCCCTGTTGTTCCTCAGGGTACGCTGGATTGGCTCACTTCACTCCATTTGTCCTTCTTTGTGAAACAAAGACTCTCCTCCCATATCCACCGTTCTTATACTGAATTTGAATGGCTGTGCTTCCTTCCTGTGTTACCTAGACATCTACTCTCCTCCTTATATTTTCTGATCCATACACTCACTCATGATAACTTGCCAGAAATACACCAGGATGTGGTCCGCCGATTTGGGAGAGGTGTTCCAGAGGAAAAATGGAAAACTTCATTTCATTTTACTCATAAGTCTACCGTCTCCTGCTACTCCCAAGAAGAGACTTTAAGATCCTATCCCGATGGTACAGAGACCCGTCAACACTACATAAGATATATTTCCGTCTACTCCTGGCTCCTGCTGGTGTTGTGGCTCTGCTTCTGGTACGTATGTACATATCTGGTGGGAATGTGAGAGAATAAGCCCATTCTGGACGTAATTGAGGTTTATAGTATGATTTATGAGGAACCTTTAACACCAACTCCATTGATTGCCCTCTTCTACGTGCTGCTTGGTTCTATAGTGTCCCAGAAAAGGAGCCTCCTTTATTTATTTTTTTATCTGCAGCACATCAACTCGTCCCCTTATTTTGGAAGACAGAAACTACACCGCCATTAGCTTTGTGGGTCTCTACTATGAATGACATAATGAGGATGGAGGAGATGTTGGCCCTCGACAATGACACTCTTGACAAATATAAGATATTGTGGTATGTCTGGATCCGCTTCTCTTCCTCTGATACCCTTGCAACCCTTTGTTCGTCTCCAATGGGGCTATCCCCAGTCCCCCCATGACCCAGGGTTCCCCCTACCCTTCTCTTTCCAGGTTTCAATTTTATTACGGAGATGCCTCTGTTGACCCCATGGCCTCAACCAGGCCTTGTACTCTTAAAGTTTCATCCCAGCTCCCCCACCCCCTTGTTGCCTCCTTCTATTCTCTTCTTTCTCTCCTTCTCTACTGTTTATTCCTCCTTTTGACTTTCTCTGCTTGTGCCTCCTTCTTTTATTTTCTCTCTCTCTCTCTTTTTGTTTATTATTTTTGGTACAACGCAATCAAAGTTTACCAAGACTATTCATGGCATAACAGCTAAAATGAGTCCTGACCATCTCGTTGGTTCATATAATGGGCCATGGTATATTTGGGAGTTAGACTTCACCTTTTGCCACTATGCAATTTGCTTGCTGACCTGTTTTCTTTTTTCTTTGTTTGCGTGCTCTCATCCAACTTGACCCTCTTTTTAGGACACTCTCCACAGCCTTCATGATGGACTTGTAACTTACTTATATCAGCTATGGGAGATAGCCATTGAGCTGACTTGCTAACCCAGGCTTTCTCAACCTTTTAACCCTAGAGGAACCCCATAAATCATTTTTATGTCTCGAGGAACCCTTACTAAAACCAACTCATCAGGGCTCAATAGGAACAATGCCCCTTATATTGATGGTCAATAGGAAGAATGTCCACCTTAAAGTGGTGCTCAGAATGCCACCCTTAAAGACAGCTAAAAAAATATTTGGTGCCATGCTGCTGGTTTGCTAAGTGGTGCTGAACTTTTGAGCTCTGTAGCATCATCAAATAGGTGGTTCACCAGCCACAGCTCAAGGAACCCCTAGCAACCTCTGGAGGAACCCAAGGGTTCCACGGAACCCTGGTTGAGAATGGCTGTGCTAACCTATTGTAGTATTGTTGTGTCCAGAATACATGTTATTGATTGTTGATATAATAATAATAATAAAAACATTTTCAACTCTAAAATTTTGGGCCCTGGACTTGTTTGATGAAGCGATTTCCTTTGAGACTGGAAACCCTTTTGACAACACCAGCATATGTGCCCTTTTAGGCTCCATAGGGCTGCTTTGCACAAGAGACTGGTTTATGTTAATGAGGGTTGTTCCCCATATATGGATAGACATTCGATTTTTAAGTGATTTATCAAATGTTTTAAATGGGCCTGAACCTCATTGATGCCGATTCAGATTCGATTAGAACATAACCCCCCATGGGTCCCCTGAAGAAGCCCTGTCCGGCCAAAACATGTTAGGACTAGATTTGTATGCAATCTACCAACACTCTTCTGACCAAATTGAGATAGTGTTATACCAATATATATGTGTTGGATATTCTACGTCTAAGTATATTTTGGAGTGATTATGGTCAATGATGGCAACAATTAAATCAGGCGATATGTATACAGTATATATTTTTTTAAAATACGTGATATATTTATCCTATTTTTATGCGTTTATGGAATAAAGCTATTGATGTTATAACATACGTTTTTTGGGGTTTTATTGAGAGACCAAACGCATTTAACCACTTGCTGGCTGCCCACCCGCATTTTACTGTGGGTGTGCTTCTTGTACAAGCACAGCATTTTACCTGTATGTTACTCCCTGAGGGTGGACAGCCTTCCCAGTTGAAGCTGTTATAGCTGCAAAGGGCGGGCCATCTCAATATTGAACCCTACAGACTAGGACCGGGATGCCATTAAAGTTCATGTGCGTGTAAAGGCAAGCGTTTTGACAATATCGTGTGGGCTAACACATTTGCAAATTGTGTTTTGGAGTGGATCCCGTCGTTCGGGAGTGAAGGAAGAGCACAGATCCCTGTCCATCCACCGAGGATTAAAGACCCCATTTACCAAATGCGCAATACCCCTGCAGGGGTGGGAAGTTTCTGGTAAGTGTGGGCACATCAGGGGGAGCACGAGTGATTTCCACCCCCCATGTCACATTGAATATCGGATAAAGCACTTGTAACCACTTCTCCTACACACATCAGAGTCTGCACTGAGGAATAGAATTGAACTTTACTATTTATATCTCCTGCATTTGTCTTTATATCCACTTTATGGTTTTACGGACTTTTTACGGACTTTTCATATTCCACAATCCATTTTTGCAATTTTATTATATTTTATGGTAGGCAATTCTGTGTATGCTTACATATTATACAGGATTTGTGTACCCTGGTTGTTTACAATTCTGACATTTGTCTTTATATCCACTTTATGGTTTTACGGACTTTTCACAAAAACATTTTCTAGCAATTTTCTTTTGGATGCTTACATATTATATATGATTTATAGAAGCCTAGAGGTAACCCATGGTGGTAGCAATATAAGCCGAGCACTTTAAATAGAGTTTTATATTTTATAGGTTACTGTCCCACTGCACATTTAGCACTTTAAAGGTACTTGATTGTTTACAATTCATTAACAAAGTTATCTTTTTATATGTTGAGCACTTTATGGAATATTTTCAGCTTACCGACATATTGCACATTTAACACTTTATAAGCAACTTGATGGTTTACATTTAGGATTGAAGAGCACCATACATTTTTTCAGCTGGGATAATCACATATTGGATTAGTTACCACCAAGACAGCGCCATTCCGGTTTGTTTTTATTAATGCTATTATTATAGGCTGGGGATGGAATTGTGCTGCCAATTTAGAAAAGGCCAGCAGATGGCGCCAAAGAGATAGTGTGAATGAGTGTAACGTATGGAACTGCATAGGGAAGGGGAAGGATTGATGGGAGCCTCCATCTCACAGACAATACAGCTTGCTGATAGAGTGATTCGTGATTTCGCTCTTCCTGCTGTGATTGGACACAGTAGGAGCCAATCAGCGGGTCCTGCAGACCCGATGTCCGCCGGGATCTGCTGATTGTTCCTAGTGTTGCCACTTTTTCTTTAAGCCAAACCCGAACACTTTAGCGGCGCACATCGAAAAAGAAAAAAAAAGTGGCATACACTATAGGATTGTAACAGACCTGGGACACCTTTGGGTACTCCAAAGAGAATAGTAATGTGGCGTGCATAGTGCCCCCTCACCCTCCTACCAGGCCCTGTTCTGAGTCATATTTCTGCCTAATATTGTGTCTGGGTTTCAGGCAGTCTGAAACCCGGATACATGATTCAAAACCCGAAATGTCCGAGTGAATCCCGGACAGGTGGCAACCCTAATTGTTCCCGAGAGGCAAAACAAGGCAGATTGCCGTTCTGTTAGTAGAGAAGACAGAGATCTACTAAGCAGGAACACTGATCTCTGTCTTTCCACTGTTAAAACACCTCCCCCCACAGTTAGAAAGCACTCCCTAGGGACACCTTTAATCCTTTGATTGCCCCTGATTAGTGTTGAGCGAACCCGGACTGTAACGTTCGGGTCCGTACCGAACTTTAGGGTGTCCGTGGCACGGACCCGGACCCGGACATTTCAAAAATCGGTCTTGGGGCCTGGCTTGGGCTTGCTAAAAACTTTACAGGCCCAGGCCCAGGCACGGTGCCTGTGGGATTTCAAGCCATGCCTGGGCTTGCAATGTCAGGCCCAAGCGAGTTGTGATTAGTCCCCGTTAGTTTCCTAATTTCCACAGGGATCCCTCACGAAAGATTGACACCCCCCTCCACAAAATTGTCACCTTTCTGTCTCTAGTCACAAGGACGAATCATCTAGAGACAGAAGAGATGATTGTCTTGCCGTTAGACGGAACAAAACGGAGAGCCCTTGTTAATCCCAACGGTGGACAGGCCCTAAGTGAGCCTGTAAAGCCCAAAACTTAGTACATAGGCCCAAAGTCTGACGGACTTTGGGTCTGTGTTATAATCCGTCTTTATACTGAGTCT
>BLSH010502764.1:549042-567867 GCA_018402905.1 Glandirana rugosa
CACTGACACAGACTTATCCAGAGCCGAGAGGAGATCATCAGGCATGAGACGGAAATGGTCAGGAAGCTGTTATGTCATCAGGATATGAAGAGGCATAAACAATACAGAATTACCGAGTCATCAAAACTCTGCAGCTCTAACCTGACTGTCATAGGAGGTCTGTGATAGAGGAGGAAACCCACAACCGTGGACGAGGGGGGGGGGGGCGTCGCCACGGCAACCGCAGACGGGGGACCGTCGCCATGGCAACCACGAATGGGGAGGACCGGCGCCAAGGCAACCGCGGACAGGGAGGACAGTCGCCACGCAACCGCATACAGGGAGGACCGTCGCCACGGCAACCGTGGAGGGGCGGCCGTCACCACGGCAAAAGTGCCGGACGGGAGGACCGTCGCCACGGCAACTGCGGATGGGGAGGGCCGTCGCCACGGCAACCGCGGACAGGGGAGGGCCGTCGCCACGGCAACCGCGGACAGAGGGACCGTGGCCAAGGCAACTGCAGATGGTGGACCATCGCCAAGGCAACCGCAGACAGGGAGGACCGTCGCCATGGCAACCGTGGGGGGGGGCCGTCACCACGGCAAAAGCGGCGGAAGGGGGGACCGTCGCCACGGCAACTGTGAAAGGGGAGGGCCGTCGCCATGGCAACCGCAGACAGGAGGGCGACCGGTCACCACGGCAACCACAGACGGCGGGACCGTCGCCACGGCAACCACAGATGGGAAGGACCGGCGCCACGGCAACCATGGATGGGGAGGACCGGCGCCACGGCAACCGCGGACAGGGAGGACAGTCGACACGCAACCGCAGACAGGGAGGACCGTCGCCACAGCAACCGCGGAGGGGGGCCATCGCCACGGCAAAAGTGGCGGACGGGGGGGCCGTCGCCATGGCAACTGCGGATGGGGAGGGCCGTCGCCACGGCAACCGCGGACAAAGGAGGGCCGTCACCACAGCAACCGTGGACAGAGGGACCGTGGCCAAGGCAACCGCAGATGGTGGACCATTGCCAAGGCAACCGCAGACAGGGAGGACCGCCGCCACGGCAACTGTGGATGGGGAGGGCCATCGACATGGCAACCGCAGACAGGAGGGCGACTGGTCACCACGGCAACCGCAGACGGCGGGACCGTCGCCACGGCAACCACGGATGGGGAGGACCGGCGCCACGGCAACCGCGGACAGGGAGGACAGTCGCCACGCAACCGCAGACAGGGAGGACAGTCGCCACGGCAACCGTGGAGGGGGGACGTCACCACGGCAAAAGTGGCGGACGGGGGGCCGTTGCCATGGCAACTGCGGATGGGGAGGGTCGTCGCCATGGCAACCGCGGACAGGGGAGGGCCGTCGCCACAGCAACCGCGGACAGAGGGACCGTCGCCAAGGCAACCGCAGATGGGGGACTGTCGCCAAGGCAACCGCAGACGGGGAGGACCGCCGCCACGGCAACCGTGGGGGGGGGGACCGTCACCACGGCAAAAGCGGCGGACGGGGGGACCGTCGCCACGGCAACTGTGGATGGGGAGGGACGTCGCCATGGCAACTGCAGACATGGGGCGACCGGTCGCCAAGGCAACCGTGGACGGGGGGGCGTCGCCAAGGCAACCACAGATGGGGGACCGTCGCCAAGGCAACCGCAGACGGGGAGGACCGTCGCAACGGCCACCGCAGATGGGAGGGCGTCGCCACGGCAACCGCGGACGGGGGGGCGTCACCAAGACAACCGCGGACGGGGAGGACCATCGCCATGGCAATTGCGGACGGGGAGGACCGTCGCCACAGCAACCGCGGACTGGGGATGTCGCCAAGGCAACCGCAGATGGGGGACCGTCGACAAGGCAACCGCGGACGGGGGCGTCGCCAAGGCAACCGCGGACGGGGAGGACTCGCGCCATGGCAACCGCAGACAGGGAAGACCGTCTCCACGGCAACCGTGGAGGGGGGACCGTCACCATGACAAAAGCGGCGGACGGGGGGACCGTCGCCACAGCAACTGCGGATGGGGTGGGCCGTCGCCACGGCAACCGCAGACTGGGGAGGGCCGTCGCCACGGCAACCGCGGACAGAGGGACCGTCGCCAAGGCAACCGCAGATGGGGGAACCGTCGCCAAGGCAACCACGGACGGGGGGGCCCGTTGCCACAGCAACTGCAGACGGGGAGGGCCGTCGCCATGGCAACCGCAGACGGGGAGGGTCGTCGCCAGCCACAGCAACTGCGGATGGGGAGGGTTGTCACCACGGCAACCGCAGACGGGGAGGGCCATCGCCACGGCAACCGCAGATGGGGATGGCCGTTACCACGGCAACCGTGGATGGGGTGGCAGTGTAGTCACAGCATTGTTCAGAGGTGGTAGCAGAGCAGTGTGTGGACATGTAGGGAGAACCCCGGGAGCCCCAATACAACACACAGACCAACGCTGTATCTTGGCCTAGGCCAAAAAGGCCCAGGCCTAGGACGGCACGTTGCAGGGGGGCAGCACGAAAAGAGTCCACGCCGGCTTGCACTATTAGTGCTGCCAGTATGATAATACAGGCAGGGCCACCATTAGAGGGGGGGCAGCCCATACATATGTGGGGGTCCGGGCGTCCCGAAGGGCCCAGGCGGCAGACCCCAACCAATGAGTTGTTGTGCGGGCAGCCGGCGTTCCGCAACTGTGGGGGGGGGGGGGGGCACGAGTTTAGTCAGGTCTAGGGCATCACAAAACCTAAATGCACCACTGGGTGATGGAATCGGTGGTGGTGGCGGGGACGGGGCTCAGTGGCATTGTTGGGTGCCTGGATCAGTGACACTTACTGTCAATGTCCACTTGGTTCCCCCTGCATTGCTCTGTGTCTCTCTCGGCTCCCTCAGCTCCATGTGTCTCTGTTTAAGAGATGTGGTTTCCTAACACAGAGATCGCAACCTCCTGAAGCTCCTCCCCATCACTGTACTGAGTCAATTGACCCCAGTCATGCAGGTAACTGAATGGGCGGCCGCAAAGAGGCTGAGTGGGCGGCCGTGGGCTCCAGGAACAGCCCTGCTGAGTGGCCATGAAAAGGCTAGGAGAGTGGCACGGGCTCTGATAACAGCCCGGCGGCCCCTGGCAAATCAGCATTTGACCCCCAGGTTGAGAACCACTGCTCTATTTGCTAAACCTCAAGTAATGGAAAACATATGTGTTGTCTTTGTAAGGATCCTTCACAGGCTTCCTGATATTTAAAAAGTAATTGTAGGCACTTTGTACAGTCAATCAATGAACTGCTAATTCTAGCCAGGAAAATGTTCTACTATGTAAGTTTCTAGAAAATATACGGTGTCTCTAGAAAATAAAATGTCTGCAGGCACTTAGAGGGGCCTACGCATACCTCCTGCAGATTTAAAAAGTCTGCAGGTGTAGCGCCCTCTACCTTTTTAGGTAGGTGCTTAGGCAGGATTTTTGTCTAGGTAAGGTAAATTTGGTCAGGCCTGACTGGAAGTCATTCCTGATTGTTTTGATTCTGGGCAGGGGAGTGGCCCAGGGAGTGGTTGGTGACTAACAGGCAGTGATACCTCCTGGTTACCTCCCCTTTGCTTCGAGAGGGTTCTGGAAGAAAGGGTGAGGAAAAGAGGTGGAGCTGCCTGGGTTTTTTGGGAAGCCCTGACAAATCCCCATTCTGGATTGGCAGGGGGCAGGCCTTCCTGGGGTCAGCCCAGTCAGGGAAGAGAGTTCAGGTGGAAGAGATGGAGATGGAGTAGTACGGAGGCTGTCAGGGCCTTGAGGGAGCCCCCAGTCTGGGGGGGGGGGTGACTTCAGCCTGAGGCTTGGGTGCATCCGGGAGGAGAGTGAGATTCTGGAATAGAGGCACAAGGAGAGAGAGCAAGCAGAGCACAGTGGGAGAGAGTACTCCCAGAGAGATCTCCAGGAGAGGAACTACAAGTGTCAGGAGTCGGTGAGTGGTACACACCTTGAGAAGCTGGAAGAGGCACGCCAGAGCAGATTGGGGTGAGAGACAGTCTGAGAAGGGTGCAAGAGCCAGTTGGGACTGTGGTGTCATTGTGGCAGTGGAGAGGGCCATTGCAGCCAAGAGGGCTGGCAGGGCATTGAAGAGGATGGGCTGGGAGCAGTAGTCCATCATGGCTACTTAGCACTTCAACTAACTTTTCCTACACTATAGGGGCCCACAGTCCCTGCCTGCAAATGGCGGTTCGGAGGCTTTGCTAATTAAGAGCTTATTGAGAAGCAAGTGTGTTCTGGAGGAAGAGAAGGAGTATATATACAGGACGTGTATATAGATGGTCCGGTTCAAGTTTGAATCCACTTGTCTAGGCATCCCATAACATTCCAATCCCTATTTAAATTTAATCCCCGAATGAAAAAACAAAACCCAAGTACCGGCCTGTTCTTCCTGACTCCAGATGAAAGGAAACTGTGTAATTTAGGGTAGAGTGACAGGTGAACCACTACTTTCAGCAACCCCCATGGGGGCAGTGGCTACACAGGTATCGTCGAATGCTGGGCCATCCTAACAGGCAAAGCTTCTGCACTTTTTCATTGTACTATAATCTGCCCATTCCTTCCAGCCTCCTGCAAATGTGTATTGGCCAGTGAGACAGCCCGTGATGGGCCAATAGGAGCATAAGGGGGCGTGACTTAATAGTAAGTTCTGGCACTACCAGGAAGTGCCGGAGCATTACTTGTAAGAATACAGCCCGTTATTCAGCCATATCTGTAAATTTTGGGAAGCTGCTGCCAGTATCTATATTTGTATGTACTGTATATTGCAGCTGTTTTTCTTTTTTTATTTTTTCCTAAAGCTTTCTTGGTCAATTAATATTTGCATTGAAGCCTGCAACCCTCAGTGCATCGTGAGTACAATGCTCAGACTCCTGCGGACTATTCCTTCAGTCCCAGGTCTGTATGGAATAGAGATCTTTGGCTAGGGAGGTAGGAAAAGTAATCAATGGGCATCACCACACTTGTGTTCCATTGAGAATCATAAGTTCCTCTGTCTTGGTTCACAGGTGGGCGGAGCCACGCCAAAATTAAAAACTATACAGAATTCTGCAGAGACAAGGGCCTCGCGATTCAAGTAAGGGGGGGGGGGTGGGGGTTGGCTTGGGGTTGGGGGTTGTGGAATGGCACCATGTTCCACCTTGATTATGGGTATAACATGAAACATGGCATGAAAGCTGGAGCCTGTAACCTGTTTACCAATACACATACCAAGTGCAATATTGGGGGTGTTTAGCTCAGTGGTAGATGCTTTTTCAGGGAGTCCACAGTAGTCAGCTATCAGGTTTAAGGGCGTGGCAGCCCGTTTTTATTAAAAGGAACAAAATAAAGTTCATACACAGGATTGCCCACACAGGATTCTTCTCCAATAAATGCAACAAATGAAAATACCAAGCCACCTGGCTCTTAGGCTTACTTTGCCTTGCCTTGTAGTTCCTTGCTGCACAGGCCTACTCCTGGCCTTAACAGGATTCTCCAGCCCCCCTGGGTTTGCTTATTCTCCCCAAGACTTCAGGACTTCCTCCAGCCCCCTTGGACTTTAGTCTCCCTAGCGCATGTAGCCATCCCGACTTTCACCATCCTTCAAGCATGAAGTCCCCCTCACCAGGGACAGTCTCAGACACAGACCACCAGGTCCCCTGACAGGGCTCTGAATCCAAATGGCAGCAACTGCTCACACTCCAACTTCCACCACTTCCTGCTCTCACCAGCCCATCATTATATGGGCTGTGTGCATCTGGGTACATACCCTGCTGGCTGTCCACAACACCCAGACACAGGGTTGGAGATTCCCTCTCACCCAAGACTCTTAGGAATCTCCAAACTACAGAGCCCCATCCACAAACAGCAAAATCCAGAGAAAGCTGCCAGAGCAGTTTTATCCTCTCAAAAAACTGCTCTGTAGCCCTGCAGTCAGCAGACATGCAAAGCCCTGCAGTCAGCAGACTCTCACTATCACACAAGCAATTGTGGCGACTTCTCTGATGCATTCCAGCGACCATGGTTCATGGGTTGTGACATCATTTGCGGGTTTAAAACTGAACATTTGAGTTTTTTTCCACTACTTTCTGACTACTTCAGTTAGGCCAGGAAGTGCAAAAGGGTGAATGAGACACTATTATGTTTAAATAATATTCATGTATAAGGCTTTTTGCAGCAAAACTCCCCATCCTCCTGTTGCATTTGATGGGCAGTACCACGCACCAAATGACCAAATGTGACTCATTCAACTGAAAGGGGCATTGCCGCCACCACCTGCTGATGCAGGCTTTTAGAGGTGAAAGAAGGCACTGAGGAGCACTGCAGATCACTTTTCAGGGGGCACCACTAGAGTAAATGAGCCCTAAAGAGGCCCGGAAAAGCAAGAAGACTCAGAGCTTAGTAAATAAAGTACAGTACCAATCACTGACTCTGTCCATTCAGAAAAGGAAGGGGCTGGAAAATTACATATTTACTGGCCCCTTTCCCGCTCTCCATCCTGATATATCCCCTCAGCAGCCGGTGGGAGAGGGAGGAGGGAAGACTGTAGGGGTGCAGGAGGACAAGGGGGAGGAAAGAGAGCACACGGGGGCAGCAGGACCTGGATAAGAGGGGCAGCAGGGCAGCATGTAGATAAACCAATCCCCTACATTTTCCTTCTGCAGCCGCTGAATGCCTGCAAGAGGGAGAAGAGGAGAAGCAGGCTTGCTCTATATGCTGCCCCCGTCACACCGCACAAGCCCCCTGGAGCATGGGGCTGGGCCGCAATTGTGACCCCTGTAGTTAAGCACTGCAAGGGTAGAGTTTGTCTAATTCCTAGAGTTGGGCTTTAGCCACTTCCATACCGAGCCTGTTTTTTGGGTTCGGTGTTACGAGTTAAAAACTGTTTTTTTTTGCTATAAAATGACTTAGAACCCCCAAACATTATTTTTTTTTTTCAACACCCTAGAGAATAAAATGGCGGTCATTGAAAAACTTTATGTCATACCGTATTTGCGCAGCGGTCTTCCAAGCGTGCATTTTTTAAAATAAATCCAGTTTTTTAGTTAAAAAATAAGAAAACAGTAAAGTTAGGTCAATTTTTTTCCATATTGTGAAAGATAATGTTGCGCTGAGTAAAATGATACCCAACATGTCATGCTTCAAAATTGCGTCCGCTCGCGGAATGGCGACAAACTTTGCAACTTAAAAATCTCCATTGGCGAAGTTTTTTAAAATTCGACAGGTTAGCAGTTTTGAGTTACAGAGGATGTCTAGGGATAGAATTGTTGCTCTCGCTCTAACGATCGTGGCGATACCTCACGTGTGTAGTTTGAACACCGTTTTCATATGTGGGCGGGACTTGCAAGCTTGGCAGGACAGAGCGCTTTAAATATTTTTTTGTTTAAATTATTTATTTTGCTTTTTATTTTTACACTGTTCTTTAAAAAAAAAAAATTTGATCACTTTTATTCCTATTAACGGAAATGTAAACATTCTTTGTAATAGAAAAAAGCATGACAGGTCCTCTTAAATATGAGATCTGGGGTCAAAAAGACCTCAAATCTCATATTTACACATAAATGCAAAAAAAAAAAAAGTTTGAAAAGACAGTCCAAAAAAAAAAAAAAGGGCCCTTTAAGACTGTTGGGCGGAAGTGACTTCTGACGTCATTTCCGCCCTGCCGTATTATGGAGCAGAGTGAGTGGCTTCAGCCGCTCACTCGGCTCACGGACACTGGGGGGGGTTGGATCCGATCATCTCTGCCGGCGGGTCCGGTAAGCGGCGGAGATGACGGGAAAGCGGCGGGAGGGGGGAGCACCTCTCCCGCCGCTGATAAAAGTGATCTCGTGGCGAATCGGCCGCTAAGTCCACTTTTATCTTGTTCAGAATCGCCAGCAGAAAAAAACAATATCTGAATGGTGCCTGTAGCTGCAGGCACCATTCAGATATCGCCTCTCAAAGTCAGGACATCAATAGACGTCCACCTAAAGAGAAGTGGTTAAAGTAGAATTCCAGCTCAAACCTACCAACCTAAGTTTAAAAATGTCCCCACCCCTCTTCTAACACCTATGCTAACAAACCTGTGTAAAAAAGATGTATACATTTACCTATTTTCATGTGTTTTTTGTTTAGAGAATAGGTGCAAGAACTCAACCATGTCCCCCTCTCGCAGCAAATGGTGGGTGTGGCCAAATTGCACTAAGCGTGGGAGGGTCTTAAAGGGGCATTAGGTACAAGGAGAGTGCTACATGCAGAGTGTGCATTATGTACAGAGTGCAGGTTTCAGGAGTGTGCTACACACACGGTGCAGATTTTAGGAGTGCGCTATGTATAGAGTACAGGGTTCAGGAGTTCGCTATGTACAAAATGCAGGGTTTAGGAGTACGCTATGTAAAAAGTACAGGGTTCAGGAGTGTGTTATGTACAGTGCGCAGGGTTCTAGAATGTGCTACATATAGAATGCCGAGTTCAGGAATGCGCTACAAAGTACAGAGCTCAGGAGTGTGCTACATACAGATTGTAGAGTTCAGTAGTGCTCTGCATATGGACTGCAGATTTCAGGACTGTATATCTCACTGGCTACTTTCAACCAAACATGACTCCCCCTTTCCACCCAAATTACCGCCCTCCCCCAGTACAGAGTTTTCCTCCCACCCCCAAACCCCTGTCCATGGCATTACCTGATAGAGAAGCAGCTACAGCTTGCCTCGGTAGGAGAGTGGAGAGGGTAGACTTCAGGGTAGGCACAGGCTTCAGGAGGTGCTGCTGCTGGAAAAAAAAGGCCTGCCTATATTTAGCCCGCTCTGGTTCGGTTACGTGATCCAGCTCCCCTGTATAAGCCAGTGGTGGCTGCAGGTGAGAAGACACCTATGCTCCAGAGAAGAAAAAAAGCAGCATTAAAAATGCACCTAAAGCGAGCTTTGCAAACACGTTTAGGCTCGTCAAGTGCTTGGATTTTATTAGGATGGGCTCGGGCACCTTCGCAAGTGCACGTGCCCGAGCCCACAAGGAAGTGAACTCTGCACTGCGCTAATCACAGGCAGTGAGACATTTCCCCAATGCGTGGCTGCAGTGATCGGGGAATGTCTCATTGCTTCTGATTAGCGCAGTGCAGGGTTCACTTCCCGGCGGGCTCGGGCATGTTAACTTGCGAACACACCCGAGCACATCCTTATTTATTAGTTCCAATGGCCAGAATACTAAATTATTCTGTCCATTGAAATGAATGAAAACCCAAGCATTTGACGCGCCTAGGGCTAAAGCGTATTTAGGCACTTTAGCACACATTTAAGCATGTCAAGCATTTTTTAACACTAAAACGCTTCTCTCCTAAAAGTGCTGACCCTGGGTTTTTTTCTGCTTCTTAACGCCTTTAAATGCCTATGTGTACTTGGACACATAGGCTAACATTGAGTGATGTTTAGAGGCAGAAAAAAACCCCACAAAACTCCTCTTAAAGTGGTGTTTTTAACTCCCTGTGCACATGGGGCCTAAGTGTTAGGAGGGGAAAGAGGAATTTTTAAAGTTGAGCTCCATCCAAAAGGTGAAGCTCCGCTTGTCTGCCTCCTCCCCCCTCCGCTGCCACATTTGGCTTCTTTTGGGGGGGAACAGGTACCTGGTTTTGTCAGGTACCCACTTCCGACTCACTTCGCCGCAGCCAGTGAGCCAGAAGTTCAACCCCCCCCCCCCCTACTTCAAGGCAAGGCTTTACTGCCAGTTTCCTTTAGCCGAGATGGTGGTGCCTGCTCCTGAGAGCCACTTCAAGAATTGGCTCAGGTGAGGGCAATGTTGGATGCCTGGACAGGTAAGTGCTCTAATAGTAAAAGTCAGCAGCTATAGTATTTGTTGCATAAAAGGTTTTTATTAATAATCAGTTCAACAGGACAGGTTAAGATAATAGCGGTCACATTGCAATTATCAAGGAGTGAACACATAAGTAGAGAAATAGGACAAAATATAAATGATTTTGGAATCCCCCGAGGGACAATGCTTGAGAAGAGCATAATTTAAAAAATGTGCCATACAATGAGGTAAAGTCTGAACAGTGTAACCAAACTATCCAGGCCTAAGCCTGGTGTCCTGATGAGGTAAATAAAGAGTTTGAGAGAGGATAACAGTAGAAATAAGGGAGAGAAGGAGAGGAAAGAGGAGAAAAGGAAGAAGAAAAGGAAGGAAGTCTGCTGGGCTGCACTGTATAGGGATATATCGGAGTGAGAGCAATGTTGAATCAAACCTAGAGGGGCGGGCATAGTCAACCCAGAGTTGACAGACCTGGAGAAATTTATTGTGGGTATCCGCCACTATTGCCGACAATTTTCCATTTACCATGATGTTGTTCATGCGATTCTTAACCGCTTCAAAGCTGAGTATAGGCGTCTTCAAGGCCCTAACAATAGTCAACCTAGTTGCAGCAAACAGATGCAACACCAATTGGCATTCCGAATAAAGCCACGTGAGAATTGGTTTACAAAGGAGAGCTTTCTTAATGTTAGTGTGGAATAGGCTACGAAGAAGGGCATACACTCTAATCCATAGTCTGTGCACTTTTGGACATTGCCACCAAATGTGTGCCAAGTTACCTTCCTGCATATAACCACAAAAGCAAAGAGAAGAGTAAGATGGGATAAATCTTGCCAGCCGTGCTGGAGTGTAATACCATCTGTAGAGTACTTTGTATGCTTTCTCCAAAATAAGAACCTTTTTAGAGGATTTGGAGAGAGCCATGGTCATGATCTGCCAGTCCTCCGGGTACAGCCGCACCCCCAATTCTGCCTCCCATTGAAGATGACAAGGTCTAAGGGGTGGTCTTTTTGAGGAGATTATTGCTGAGTATATTAATGGGATCAGGCCCAAGGATTGGGGTCGAGACCTACAGAGATTTTCAAATGGGGTCAAGGTGTATGGAGTGGGTCTAGACTTTATAAGTTGTTGGAGGAAGTGTCGGAGTTGCAGGTAGCTGTAATGTTCGCGGAGTAGGGGTAGGTGAGGTGAAATGAGGCCCACTGAATATTTAATCGAATCCCACACCCGTAGTGTATGCAGTAAGCTGGGTCCTAGCGTGGCTGGACAATGTATATGAGGAAGCCAAGGGAAGGAAGCCAAAGGAGTCGGACAGGAGTCTACCAGGTCCATAGTAGCTCATAAGGGCATTTGGTGCTTCTCATGAAGACGAGATAGCGGGGCAATCTGTGCGGCCATGTAGTAGGCTTGTAGGTTGGGAAAAGAAAGGCCCCCTTTAATTTTGCATGCATATAGTACCTGTTTATTAATTCTGGGTCAAATAGAGCCCCAGAGAAACTTTTTTTTTTCCGTTGATGTATACGCAAAATGTGGGGGGGGGGACTGAGATTGGGAGAACCTGAAAAAAGTAAAGCAGTTTTGGGAGATGCGTAAGGCCACTATTCTACCAAACAAGGATATTGGGAGGTGGGCCACAGGAGGACAGCAGCTCAGACAGTTGTTTAAATAGGGGAGGAAAGTTGGCCTGGTATAGGCCCCCATATGTCGGGGTGAGTCTTATACCTAAGTAGGGCAAGGCCGGCAGCCACTGAAACAAGAAGGCAGTTTTTAATGATAATAACTCTAAGGGTGGGAGATTGCCTGACATAGCTTTCGATTTGGAAGGGTTCACTGAGAGGCCTGAGAAAGACGCAAAGGTATCCATAAGGGAGAGCAGATTAGGCAGAGATATTCTAGGGTTAGTTGGAGACAGCAAAATATCATCTGCCAACAATGATATTTTGTCGGAATTGCCCGCCACCTCTATCCCCGTCACATCCGGGTGGGAACGAAATGCCTTTGCCAGAGGTTCCAATGCCAGGATGAACAGTAGCGGAGACAGCGGTCATCTCTGTCGGGTTCCCCTCCTAATGGGAAAAAGTGTTGACTCAAACCCATAGTACTTGACCTTAGATTGAGGGGAATCATATAGTGCCAGAATCCAGTTTATAAAGGAGTTACCGAAGCCAAAACGTCAGAATACGGTCAAAAGGTAGGGCCAAGATAAGGTATTGAGAGCTTTGTTCACATCCAAAGACAAGAACAGGGTCACTAGGGATCTACTATGAGCTATATTTTGGATCTGAAGTAGCCCCTGAATTGCGCCACCAGCCTCTCTCCTTGGTACAAATCCTACCTGGTCTTTTTTAATTAGGTTAGATCAAATTCAAACGATTGGCAAGAATTTTTGTCAAAATTTTCATATCAATATTAATAAGTGAAATTGGTCTATAGTTTATCCAAGAGGAATGGTCCCGTTCAGGTTTGGGAATCATAATTATGTTGGCTGTTAAAAGGTTAAGAGTGAAGGAGTGACCATTTTTAACTGAGTTGAACATGGCCGTTAAGTGGGGGGGCAACCGTGTCCACCAGTTTTCTATAATAAAGTGCCGTGTACCCATCTGGGCCTGGGCGCTTGCCCACTTTCAAGTCTTTAATAGCTTGCAGGACCTCAGAGACTAATATGTCATTGTCCATTAATGTCACTTGGGTGTCAGATAGAGTAGATAGCCTCAGTCCGCTCAAGAAAGCGTCCAAACCCTGGCTGGGATTTTGATTAGAGGCAGAATAAAGCACGGTAAGGTGACGACGAGACTCATCCAATATTTTTACCGGGTTGCCTGTAAGGCAATTATGACGTGCACGTAAAGTGATTGCGGTGAACTTTGGGGCAAAAGTGCGGAGCCTATTAGCTAACATGGAATTAGGTTTGTTCACTTTGGCGTACCATTTCTGTCGAGCCCACCATAGTGTGCGTTCTGCCTGGTCAGTAAGACATAAGTCCAACTCCAACCTGGCTCTGTCTAATACCTTGCCATTAGATAGGGTGGGGGACTACTTAAAAGCCTCCTCCGCCGAATCTAAGCGCACCTCCAAGTTACGTCTGGCCGCTAATCTTTCTTTCTTACGTTTTGATGCCAATTGAATAATGTGGCCCCTAAGGACTGCCTTATATGCTTCCCATAATGTGACAGGACAGGAGACTGAACCAGTATTAAGGCTGAAATAGTCTACCAAAACTTTGTGGATGTCAGCCAGAATCTCCTTGAGGGATAAAAGGGAATCATTCATAAGCCATGGGGAGTGGTCAGGCTTAGTAAGCAGAGATTGACATACCACCATGACAGGGTCATGATCCGACCATGGAGTGGACAAAATTAAAGTGGATACAATTAAGGGAAGGTGCTTCCAAAGAACAAATGTGGTCAATCATAGATTTAGAGTTATGGGAGTGAGAATAGTAAGTGTAATCCCTACCTAGGGGATGCAGCTCTCTGCAGACATCTACCAGATCATGACCTCTTAATGTGTGTCATTTTTTTTTTTTTTTTGCATTGGGAGAAGGGGTCAGTTGATCCGAGGGATATTTGTCAAGCGTAGGGTTCAATGTAACATTAGAGTGTCCCCCCCCCCCCCTCCTCTGTTGGGACCTTAAGAGGGAGCAAATATGAGTCAGAAAAGGCCCTGGATTTACATTTTGGGGCATAATAATTCAATATGGTGACCTCCGTATCCTGAATTGTACCTTGCAATAGGAGATATCTGCCATCAGGGTCTGCTATCTGTCTGCTGCAAACAAAGGGGACCGTTTTACGGAGAGCAATAACGACACCTCTCTGTTTGGTTGGACCGTTAGCCATAAAGACTTGAGGATACAGAGTATCAAAATATTTTGGGCAGGAGGAGGATGAAAAGTGAGTTTCCTGGAGGCAACCCACATCCACCTTCTGTTTGTTAAGGTATTTAACCACTTCCCGACTGCCTGCCGTGTTTTCACTGCGGCAGTGTGGTTGTTGTAAGCGAATCGCCGTAAAAAGACGGCGATCTGCGAACGGCCGCTAGGGGGTGTGCGCATGCCCGCCGCACTCCTGAGGAGTGTGCCCTCAGCTCGGGTGGACCCGATGTCCGCCGGCGAGTCGCGATGAGAGGCCACAGGCAAAGAACCGGGAACCGCCAATGTAAACACGGCGCTTCCCCATTCTGACAGTGCAGGCATGGGAGATCTACTGATCCCTGTCACTGGGATCAGTTAGATCTCTCATGCCCATGGTAGCCCAACCCCCCCACAGTAAGAACACACCCAGGGAACACAGTTAACCCCTAGCTCTCCCCCCCAGGTTAACCCCTTCACTGCCAATGACATTTATACAGTAATCAGTGGACATTTAAATTTCTGATCGCTGAATAAATGTCATTGGTCCCAAAAAAGTGTCAAAAATGTCCGACATGTCTGCTGCAATATCGCAGTACCGCTAAAAATCGCAGATCGCCGCCATTACTAGTAAAAAAAAAAAAAGAAAACCCCAGAAATTAATTATCATCCGTAAACGCGGCCACGTTTGCGCAAACCAATCAATAAATGCCAATTGTGATTTTTTTTTTATCACAAATATGAGGAAGAATATAAATCGGCCAAAACCGGTGAAAAAAAATGTTTTTTTATATTTTTTTTTTTGGATTTGAATTTTAGCAAAAAGTAAGAAATTTGGGTTTTTTTGCAAAATGGTCGCTCTTCTTTTGTTTATGGCGGCGATCAGAAATGACGCAGAGGCGATCAAATACCACCAAAAGAAAGCTCTATTTGTGAGAAAAAAGGACGCAAATTTTGTTTGGGTGCAACATCGCACGACTGCGCAATTGTCAGTTAAAGCAACGCAGTGCCAAATCGCAAAAAGTGCTCTGGTCCTAAAGCTATAAAACCTTCCGGTTGGTAAGTGGTTAAATACCTTCACTCTTTTTTGGGGGGATTTCATGCCCTGAACATTCAGGGACAGCCAGTTGAATGCCATGGTGATTCTATGGCACGGCAAAGCAATAACTTGCTTGAAAAAAAGGAGAAAAAAGAAACAAGATAGAAGGCGAGAGAGGAAAACAAAAGCAGCAGAGAACCAGGAGAAAGAGAAAGACCGAGAAATACTCAAAACCATAGGACTGTATGAAGCATAAATACAACTAAGTGTGAGCAAAATGGCCCACGTAGGGGTCGGGAGTTGGCCAAGACTAACATCTTCACCACGTACCAACACATTGGGGGAGCAGTGGTCCGTCGGAACCAGCCGCCAACTAAACTGTATGTAAACAATTAAAAGATAAATGGCACATACCCATATGCAATATATAATTTACAAAAATGAGGCTGCAATAGAAAAGAGATTAATCATAAACCATAAAACAGTAACAGGAGCCAAATTAGGTTCTAACATATCCTGAGGATGCAGGGGGAAAAAACACAGCTATGGCAATGCTGGTCGGAATGAATAGGCTGTCCGAGAGCAGCCGCCATGTTTGACCTCTGCCTGGCATGCCATCAGACAGTACAAACAGAAGGTGCCCAATATAATGTGGAGGGAGGGTCACCAGACCCAGGGGCCACCATCTCTCAAGTGGGGTGGCATTCAGTGGGACAACGACCAACAGGTCCCTCGTCATAGGGCAAAAGTGAAAGCCCAAGTGGGCACAACATAACCGGTGGTAAGTAACATTGTTCTATAATGCCCCCACAGGGTAAGTTTCAGAGTGTTTAGCTCAAGCATGCGATCTCAAAGTATGGGCAAAGATAAGCATTGGATGACAAATCCAGGGGGTCAACTGAATAATAGGAAATACAAAAGGCTAAACATGCCCAAAAAGAGAAAAGAAAAAATCAGGAAAAAATTAGTTAACCTCAGCCCGTTGGAACCTTCGTAAAGTGTTGGGCTTGTAGATCTCTAAGTGCCTGGGAGCTCGGTTGAGATTCCTGCATGGATTGAGCAAGCTGGTGCACAGTCTGGGAGGGCCTCATCCTTGATGAAGTTGACGGAAGCTCTTCCTGGGAATGAGGCAGATCAAAATGTAATTATTGAAAGTGACATCGGAGGTCAGCTGGAGAGGATGCCTGGAACTGTCGCCCTTGGTGCGTAAATGAGAGCTTAAAGGGGAAACCCCATCTATATTTAATCTCTTGAGATTGCAGAATCTGGAGATAAGGTTTCAGGCTCCGACGTCTAGCAATGGTCACCGAGGAGAGGTCCGTGAACAGCTGAAGGGAATTACCCTGGCAGGAGGGGTTTTGTCGTTCTCTTGCAGCTTGCAGGAGGCGTTCTTTAGTGTGGTAGTAGTGGAACTTGATAACCACATCTCTTGGCGGGCCCTCAGAAGGTTTAGGAGCCAAATTCCAGTCTTTCTGGTGGGATCTCAGGGGCCAGTTTCTGAAAAAAGGCCGTTGCTGTGCCTTGCAGGTCAGTGATTACTTCAGGAAGGCCCGAATACGTAAATTGTCCCTGCGGGCTCTATTTTCGGCGTCCTCCAGTTTGTCTCTTAGGGCCTCCAGCTCTGCGGCCATTTTATCCACCTCTTCCTCATGTCCTTCAAGTACCGTGGTAGCTAAGTCCATGTGGTGCTCTAATTGGTTTGTGCGATGCGATGGCCTTTCTCTTTAAGACCCTTCACAAGGTCAGAAGAAAGCTTATGGGAGGCCATGGTGATTTCATCACGGACGATCGTGCGAAATCTAGCAAACATGGAGTCTGCTTCTGTGGTGCCAGGACATATAAGGTCCATGGGGAATTGGTGGTGGCTACCAGTTTGTGAAGCTGAATCAGCCGCAGAGAGCTGAGATGAGTCATCTGGCTCAGGAGGATCGGTCGCCATCTTGCCCTTACTTTTGCCTGTAGCTGGGGAGGCCTTCAGGTTTTTTAGGTGCTTCTGCTGCTGTTTGGAGGAGCGGTGCATCACCGCCGGGAGCCCAGGGTACTCCGATGCTGTGTGGGGTGAGTGTCTGACAGCGGGATCGATATCATGTGAGTTCAGCTGAAATGGCACGATTTCATACCTGCATCTCAGCCCGCATAGGTGTGTGCAGCCTATTGCATTAGGGTGTGCAACCCAAAGTTCAAACACACATGCGTGTGTGAGTCTACAAATATGGCCCTGCACATTAATCTCCCTGCCAACACAGTGAATGAGGAGTGTGTAAACACTTCTCTTATGGCAGAGCCGGTAAGAGGGTGATCTTTCCTATCTTCCCACTGCTACACAGAGCAATAATGCGATTGCACATTAGGTGATTAGGGTGTGCCCAGGCACACCCTGTGCGCACGCCTATGTCAGTCCGACTTTGGGGGCGATTTCAAGTTGCTGCACAGATGTCTATACAAATCGCAGCTCGAAGTCACCAAAAGTAGTACAGAAACTACTTTTGGGAATCGGTGTGGCACCGCAAATGCACTGATTCAGATGGTCCCACTGCCGGAATTGCCGTTGATTTGGTATGTGATTTGACATGTCAAATCACATCAATGTGAACCTAGGCTTAAGGCGAATTGGGTTAAAGTGGTAGTAAAGCCTGCTCTGTTATTTTTACCTACAGGTAAGCCTATAATAAGGCTAACCTGTAGGTAAAATGAATATCTCCTAAACGTGCACCATTTAGGAGATCTACACCCTGCATGCAGCCACTGACATCACTGGCGCATACGCTCTGAAGGTCCCGCATACCATGCTGGACCTTTAGGCTCCTTTCACACTGAGGCGCTTTCCTAGCGGTTTTGTGCTAAAAATAGCGCTTCCAAAACGCTTCTAAAACGCTGCCCATTAATTCCAATGTACCTATTCACACTGGGGCATCACGCTTGTGCCGTGTTTAAAAAAGTCCTGCAAGCATGATTTTTTGTGCTTATTCTGAGCGCTAAAAATAGCGCATTAAAAACGCCCATATACATTGAAATGAATGTAAAACGCTTCAAAAGCACCAGCAAAACGCCCAGAGGTTGTGGAAAGGTTAAAATACCAGGAAGTAAACAGGATGTAATGTAGGGGAATGTGCTATTTATTTAATGCTAGTGCTTGAAAAGCACATGAAAAACGCCTAATTATAGCGCTAACGCTGGGAAAACTCGGCAATAACACGGTAATAACGCTTGATGTTTTGCACACGTTTTTCAAACGCCTCAGTGTGAAAGTAGCCTTAGAGCTTCTCGCTTGAACCAAGGGCTCCCACACATGCACAAGAGTGACGTCATCGTGGCTCTGCCCAAACCCAGAACATAGGCCGGGGGAAGATGTCAGCCCTCTTCACTCTTCATTCATTCAAGGTATTTCATAATATGCTAGGAGCACATTATGCCATTGCCTTACAGGGGTTGTTTTTTTTTTTGTTTGTTTTTTTTATTCTGCAGCGGTTTACTACTGATTTAAAGCTGGAACTCTACTTCAACAAAAGCTGCAGTTTTAAAAAGATTTCTAAAATAAAAGCCACTTTTATAATTACATTAACACTCATTAAAGCTCATAGGAAGTGTCAGGAATTGGGTTGAGATCTGTGCTCTTAATCAATGTGTGATTTCCTCTTACAGAACTAGAAATGTTAGTGATTTCATTTGGGCTGACACTCTTTCCTCTGATGTGAAGGAGGAAACCACAAGGCTGCGCCTCTGTACTACAAGAGGCAAACGACAGCCCCGCCCACATGATCCTCTCCACCAATGTCAGCGCAGAGCTAGCAGGAGGCGTGATTGTTGCCATCTGAAATGTCATAACAAGAGGAAGGAGCTGAGATCGCTGTCGTGATGTTTTCCCTGTCGCTAGAGTCGAGGAAGGAGAACAATACTGTAAAGTCTACCGTTGTTAGTGCGGAGGACGATCGAGACGCGACTGTAACCACCTCTCCTAGTACACCCGCCCCGACAGCAAACGGAGAACATCATGTCTCCGCGTCGGAACACCAAAGGAGGAAGTGTAGTCTCCTTTCTCACAGTCGGGTTTACTTTAGTGATTGTAAAGATCAAGACATTCTCCTTTAGTGTGTAACTAATTCTCGTGTCTAGAGTTGGGTTAAGGACTGTGAAGGATACTCGAAATTACTCACAATTACATTAATATTTTCACCGAAAATAAAATCTTTAGAAAAATTTTG